>ML789352.1:450327-469637 GCA_009831015.1 Picea engelmannii
CTCTCTTCTTGAGGGTTACTCAAGAAGACTGGCCCGCCTCGCCGGACAACGATTTCTCATTGTGGTTAACATGAGGAATGGTCCGTTTTGGAGGTTGATGCAGGATAGTCTTTTCCTCTTGTGGTTAACAGAGGAAATGGTCCAGACAGTCATTCCTTAGGATTTATACATTCTCTCCAAGGTGCACTTTGATTAGTGTAGGAGGAATGGCCCAGGATGGGGAATGGTCCAGGCTCAGCAATCAGGGACAGACATTCCTTAGGGTTTATACATTCTCTCTAGGGTGCACTTTGATTAGTGTAGGAGGAATGGCCCAGGGTGGGGAATGATCGAGGCTCAACATTCCTTAGGGTTATACATTCTCTCTAGGGTGCACTTTGATTAGTGTAGGAAGAATGGCCCAGGGTGGGGAATGGTCCAGGTTCAGAAGACAGGACAATTATTCTTCCTTGCTTGAGAAGAATAGTCCAGATATCTCATTATTCTACTCTAAGGCAGATATTCTTTTAGAGCTCACAGATGTGAGTGAAAGATTGGCCCAGATGATTCAATTTATATCATAACATTGTTTCTGTGCAGGTTGCTATCAGATGTTTGTTATGAAGACTGTATGACAGTAGATGTAGACGACTGTGGTGGATATGTTCCACTGTTCGTGAGGCATATATTCTTTCAGAGCTCACAAATGTGAGTGAAAGATTGGCCCAGATGATTCAGTTTATATCATAACATTGTTTCTGTGCAAGTTGCTATCAGATGTTTGTCATGAAGACTGTATGACAGTAGATGAAGACTACTGTGGTGGATATGTTCCACTATTCGTGACTATACGTTGTTGATCAAGTACTTGTGTGTTACTTGGTGTGGTAGTGTACCACTGAATTGTAGTTATGTACTACTATGGATAGACACAGTTGTGTTCTATTTTTGTTCTAATTACCTTGAAGACTATCGGCAGTTTATTGGAGATAATCATCATCCAGATGAATGATGAACAGAGATTTTCCAGACGGAAAATGGTTCAGAGCATTTACTCTTCTAGATTATAAGAATGGCTCTTGTATCACTCTATAGTGTGAGTGCCTTATCCAGCATCAAGTCTAATTACTCAGATGAAGTATGGTTTCGAGAGATGATGCAGCTGATGGTGATGGTGATGCTCATGATCTAATAATGAGATAGTCTAAATGACTATGTTGATGCTACCAAGTAAATGGTATGTTTTTGTGCTCAAGACCATTACCTGTAATACCTCCCTAGCTAGGAAGGAGTGTTAATATTATGGTAGCTGCAGGAGGTATTTACCTCCATGTGTAAACCTGACGAGAATAGAAGACTTCGGAAAGCAAGAGAGAACCCTAATAAGTTGGCTAATAACCCTAGAAGTCTTGTCGGCTCAAGAAGATAATTTATATTAGGTTATTAGCCTCCAAGAGAAGAAGTCGGCCAGAAATAATAATAATATACTAAACAAACATGTACCCAGAAGGAGAAGTCGGCCCCAACAAATCTGGCAGAACCACTATAAATACAGGGCACCAGTTCTCATTTGACACATCTCAGAATTGCAGAGAGCAACTGGTGCGCACTGCAGTTCCCAATTTGGTGCGCACGTGTGGAGGAGAGCTGCAGGTGCAGCTGCTACAGCAACCAGTTTTAGTATTGGCTTGGACTATCTCTTGGCTAGGGTTTGGACTATCTGATCAGCTATTGTTGGTGTGCTATCCTTGGAGGAAGATGCGCTACACCTTGTTTGGCTATCTAGCCTAGGGTTTGCTTCCGGAGTAATTCTCAGTCAAGGTTAAGGTGCTCGGAGGGTGGCTTCGGCCTATGGTTGGGTGACAAGGGTATTGTCAATGGTAAAACGAGCACACCATCTTCTATATTCTAACAAAGCCAAGGCAGGAGCATTAGATAGCAACAAAACATGTGCTCAATTATTTGAGTGGCTCAATGGAGTAAGGTCTAAGATATCTTGGAGGTGGTGAAGTGAAGTTGTATGGGTATTCAAAATCAGATTGGGCAGGCTGTGCAACAAATAGGAAGAGAACCTTATAGTGTTTCTTTAGCTTTGGATTAACGATGGTATCTTGGTTCAGTAGGAAGCATATTTTTGTGGCACTTAGCTCAGCAGAGAGCAGAGATCACCTCGTATGAGATAGGATTCAAATGGGAGCAGTGAAGCTCCAATATATTCCCACAAATCAACAGGTAGCTCATATTCTCACCAAGCCCTTGGAAAAAGGGAAGTTTGAGGCATTCAAAGACATATTTGGATTGGTGTAGAACTCCTTCCTCGCTACGAGGGAGTGTTGAGAATTATAGCTTGAACAAGAACTTTCGCACAGGTTCTATGTGAACGTGCGAGAAGTAGTTCGAGATATTTTCGAAAATTAATTCTATTTTCGAAAAGTAAATTCTATTTTGTAATTCACTTTAGTTAAAAAATGAAAGTCTTATTTTTAGGAGTTGAGTCTAAAAAGTGTATTTCATGCATGCATGACTTAGATAAGATAAGATAAAATAAATGTATTAATGTCCGATGAATGACCACTAAAGTAGGCCAATGGGACTGTTAGGTACAATGATGTCTTATACAAAGTGGGAGCACTAAAGTAGCTCCTATAAAGCAAGAAGTAGGAAGTAAAATAGAATAGAATTCTAATCTAAAACTTAAAGAGTTGACTCCAAAAATGGAGAAGCAGTCCAAAAGAGAGATGTACAAGGTGAGTAAATATAGAATATATGGCGCCAGTGGTACAACGTTACTCTGGTCTACTAGAACCATCTCTCCTAACATCCATGACCAAGTGAAGAAAACTTGAAATAGATGTTTGTCTAGTGAGAGAGTCGGAAGAGGAGCTAGAATGAGTGTTTTTTTGTTGTCTGGAATGAAGACCTCATCGTTGTGGTCTAGAAGATCTCATCTAGCGATTGGTCAGTCTGCTAATGTGAGGTCTAGTCTGGTAACATCGTTGGGGTCTCATGGAGGTAAAAATAGTCCCATGTCTGTACTAATCTAAGATCATCTCGATCCATCTGTTGCTTGGTGCCCCTTGTCAGCGACACTGTAAAAAAAGAAGTGATCTGTTGGGTGGGAGCTAGTCCAGGATGTGCATGTGGCTAGAGGAGAGAAGAGAAGCGGTGGAGGACCTCTTGTATGTATAAGGCTAGGCATCTATGATCGAGGTACCCAAAGAAGTTGGCAAGTGTATGTATCTCTCTGAAAACACAGTGGAATTGTCCTCAAATCTCGTAGAAAACCGGGCAATCAAAGATAAAGTGCTCCTTAGTCTAAATCTCTCATAGATGGAATACCTATTAGATCCTGTTTGATCATTCAATCAGATGATTAGTCTCAATCCGCAATCTATGAGATCGAAATCTAAATTGGCCCGAGGGGATCCAGAGGGTGTGCATCTAATGGAAAAGTGTGTAATGGGGTCGAACAATGAGTCCATCCCTCATAATCATGAAGTGATTGGAATACAAGGCCATATTCGGAAGTAACCAAAACCCTATGCAGGTGACATGTACAAACTGCCTATAGATATCATCTCGGATGATTGTGTTCATCACCTGTCTAGTACGTAAAAGGTGGTCAGGTGCACCTAGGGAATATCTAATCAGAGGGATCCGGCCATCATAATACCAACAGATGCTAGGAGATCCAAGACCCCAATGTACCAGCACCAAGATCGAACTGGAGAAATAGCTAATGCAATGGACTCAAACGAGCAATAGACCAAGTATGGATACTGGTCCCGTCCCATTTTTGTATCTACGAAGCTTTGAATGCGATGTAGGAGTGAGATGAGACCAAACACTGTCTCAAGTTGGAAGGGGAGAGCACTAAACTCTCGAGGATGATCGACTACAGAACTATCTATTTGCATCTGATGATGCAGCAAATGAGGATGATTTGCACTCTCTCTGTTGAAGACCAATCAAACTCTAGAAAACCAGGTCCCCAAACCTCAAAACCATATAGAATTGTGGGTCAGACAAGAATGTCTATGAGCGACATCTTGGACGATATGTCTCGAAAATGGTTATGAAAAAAATACCCCTCAAGAAGTGACAAGGACCCATATCCCTTGTTAACTCGAGGCTGAAGTGCATGCCGCAAACTAACATGAGGTCCTGTGAATAGCACCTGCATATAAGTATATGTGTTGGTGATCTCAATCTCCTCTCTAAAAAAGAAAAGGTGATTGTTACCCCCCCATGCCTAGGAGTAACTAGAGTGTTAAGCAGCGAAAGCAAAACATAACATAAACAAGCAAGATTAAACATGCATTAAACCAAGCACAACAATCCACAATTTGACATAGTGATTTATGTGGAAACCCAATGAGGGAAAAAAACACGGGCAATGATAATCGGTATTCTTTTATTCAAGGGAGAATTACAATAGCCAAACCAGGCATACAACCATCCTGTCCTATCATACACACAACACCTCAGTATTGAGTCTTGCTCTCACACACTCACTACACATTGCACGCACCTCTATGGGTATGCTCATATATATAACATCTATCACTCAGTTGCAAAGACTGATCATGAATAGAACACATAGTTACACGAACAATTCATAAATAGATTGCATGCATGCGCATTAACGTAGTTGCATGCATGTGCATGTGACCGCATGAAGAAATTCGTTGGCATGTTTCCAACAATCTCCACCTTGACAACAATTTACTTGATATATCATGCCCTTAATTCATCACCTTTTCTACAAGAAAAGAGAAGAAAAACACCATCATCGCTCCGCAACTTCTTTGACAATACTGTTACGTGAACATTCCTGCATGATTCACTCTAGCATGGACCATTCTGTGTCCATCAATAACCTGTCTAATAAACCGATGAGCTTGTCCAAATCTCATGAATCATAACCACAAACCAAAGTGTGTAATGGGGTCGAACAACGAGTCCATCCCTCATAATCATGAAGTGATTGGCATACAAGGCCATCTTTAGAAGTAACCAAAACCCTATCCAAATGACATGTACAAACTGCCTATAGATATCATCTCGGATGATTGTGTTCATCACCTGTCTAGTACGTAAAAGGTGGTCAGGTGCACCTAGGGAATATCTAAACAGAGGGATCCGGCCATCGTAATACCAACAGATGCTAGGAGATCCAAGACCCCAACGTACCAGCACCGAGATCGAACTGGAGAACTAGCTAATGCAATGGACTCAAATGAGCAGTAGACCAAGTATGGATACCGGTCCCGTCCCATTTTTGTATCTACGAAGCTCTGAATGCGATGTAGGAGTGAGATGAGACCAAACACTGTCTCAAGATGGAAGGGGCGAGCACTAAACTCTCGAGGATGATCGACTACAGAACTATCTATTTGCATCTGATGATGCAGCAAATGAGGATGATTTGCACTCTCTCTGTTGAAGACCAATCAAACTCTAGAAAACCAAGTCCCCAAACCTCAAAAACATATAGAATTGTGGGTCAGACAAGAGTGTCTATGAGCGACATCTTGGACGATATGTCTCGAAAATGGTTATGAAAAAACTACCCCTCAAGAAGGGACAAGGACCCATATCCCTTGTTAACTCGAGGCTGAAGTGCATGCCGCAAACTAACGTGAGGTCCTGTGAATAGCACCTGCATATAAGTATATGTGTTGGTGATCTCAATCTCCTCTCTAAAAAAGAAAAGGTGATTGTTACCCCCGCATGCCTAGGAGTAACTAGAGTGTTAGGCAACGGAAGCAAAACATGGCATAAACAAGCAAGATTAAACATGCATTAAACCAAGCACAGCAATCCACAATTTGACACAGTGATTTATGTGGAAACCCAATGAGGTAAAAAACCACGGGCAATGATAATCGGTATTCTTTTAATCAAGGGAGAATTACAATAGCCAAACCAGGCATACAACCATCCTGTCCTCTCATACACACAACACCTCAATATTGAGTCTTGCTCTCACACACTCACTACACATTGCACTCACACCTCTATGGGTATGCTCATATATATAACATCTATCACTCAGTTACACAGACTGATCATGAATAGATCACATATTTACACGAACAATTCATAAATAGATTGCATGCATGCGCATTAACGTAGTTGCATGCATGTGCATGTGACCGCATGAAGAAATTTGTTGGCATGTTTCCAACAATATCCACCTTGACAACAATTTACTTGATATATCATGCCCTTAATTCATCACCTTTTCTGCAAGAGAAGAGAAGCCAAACACCATCACAGCTCCGCAACTTCTTTGACAATACCGTTACGTGAACATTCCTGCATGATTCACTCCAGCATGGACCATTTTCTCTCCATCAATAACCTATCTAATAAACCGATGAGCTTGTCCAAATCTCATGAATCATAACCACAGACCAAAGTGTGTAATGGGGTCGGGCAATGAGTCCATCCCTCATAATCATGAAGTGATTGGCATACAAGGCCATCTTCGGAAGTAACCAAAACCCTATCCAAGTGACATGTACAAACTGCCTATAGATATCATCTCGGATGATTGTGTTCATCACTTGTCTAGTACGTAAAAGGTGGTCGGGTGCACCTGGGGAATATCTAAACAGAGGGATCCAGCCATCGTAATACCAACAGATGCTAGTAGATCCAAGACCCCAATGTACCAGCACCGAGATCGAACTGGAGAACTAGCTAATGCAATGGACTCAAACGAGCAATACACCAAGTATGGATACTGGTCCCGTCCCATTTTTGTATCTACGAAGCTCTGAATGCGATGTAGGAGTGAGATGAGACCAAACACTGTCTCAAGCTGGAAGGGGCGAGCACTAAACTCTCAAGGATGATCGACTATGGAACTATCTATTTGCATCTGATGATGCAGCAAATGAGGATGGTTTGCACTCTCTCTGTTGAAGACCAATCAAACTCTAGAAAACCAGGTCCCCAAACCTCAAAACCATATAGAATTGTGGGTCAGACAAGAGTGTCTATGAGCGACATCTTGGATGATATGTCTTGAAAATGGTTATGAAAAAACTACCCCTCAAGAAGGGACAACGACCCATATCCCTTGTTAACTCGGGCTGAAGTGCATGGCGCAAACTAACGTGAGGTCCTGTGAATAGCACCTGCATATAAGTATATGTGTTGGTGATCTCAATCTCCTCTCTAAAAAAGAAAAGGTGATTGTTACCCCCCATGCCTAGGAGTAACTAAAGTGTTAGGTAGCGGAAGAAAAACATAGCATAAACAAGCAAGATTAAACATGCATTAAACCAAGCACAACAATCCACAATTTGACACAGTGATTTATGTGGAAACCCAATGAGGGAAAAAACCATGGGCAATGATAATCCATATTCTTTTATTCAAGGGAGAATTCCAATAGCCAAACCAGGCATACAACCATCCTGTCCTCTCATACACACAACACCTCAGTATTGAGTCTTGCTCTCACACACTCACTACACATTGCACTCACACCTCTATGGGTATGCTCATATATATAACATCTATCACTCAGTTACACAGACTGATCATGAATAGATCACATAGTTACACAAACAGTTCATAAATAGATTGCATGCATGCGCATTAACTTAGTTGCATGCATGTGCATGTGACCGCATGAAGAAATTCGTTGGCATGTTTCCAACAATCTCCACCTTGACAACAATTTACTTGATATATCATGCCCTTAATTCATCACCTTTTTTGCAAGAGAAGAGAAGCCAAACACCATCTTCTTTGACAATACCGTTACGTGAAGATTCCTGCATGATTCACTCCAGAATGGACCATTCTGTCTCCATCAATAACCTGTCTAATAAACCGATGAGCTTGTCCAAATCTCATGAATCATAACCACAGACCAAAGTGTGTATTGGGGTCGAACAATGAGTCCATCCCTCATAATCATGAAGTGATTGGCATACAAGGTCATCTTCGGAAGTAACCAAAACCCTTTCCAAGTGACATGGATAAACTGCCTATAGATATCATCTCGGATGATTGTGTTCATCACCTGTCTAGTACGTAAAAGGTGGTCAGGCACACCTAGGGAATATCTAAACAGAGGGATCCGGCCATCATAATACCAACAGATGCTAGGAGATCCAAGACCCCAACGTACCAGCACCGAGATCGAACTGGAGAACTAGCTAATGCAATGGACTCAAACGAGCAGTAGACCAAGTATGGATACTAGTCTCGTCCCATTTTTGTATCTACGAAGCTTTGAATGCGATGTAGGAGTGAGATGAGACCAAACATTGTCTCAAGTTGGAAGGGGCAAGCACTAAACTCTCGAGGATGATCGACCACGGAACTATCTATTTGCATCTGATGATGCAACAAATGAGGATGATTTGCACTCTCTCTATTGAAGACCAATCAAACTCTAGAAAACCAGGTCCCCAAACCTCAAAACCATATAGAATTGTGGGTCAGACAAGAATGTCTATGAGCGACATCTTGGATGATATGTCTCGAAAATGGTTATGAAAAAACTACCCCTCAAGAAGGGACAAGGACCCATATCCCTTGTTAACTCGAGGCTGAAGTGCATGCCGCAAACTAACGTGAGGTCCTGTGAATAGCACCTACATATAAGTATATGTGTTGGTGATCTCAATCTCCTCTCTAAAAAAGAAAAGGTGATTGTTACCCCCCCATGCCTAGGAGTAACTAGAGTGTTAGGCAGCGAAAGCAAAACATAGCATAAACAAGCAAGATTAAACATGCATTAAACCAAGCACAACAATCCACAATTTGACATAGTGATTTATGTGGAAACCCAATGAGGGAAAAAAAAACGGGCAATGATAATCAGTATTCTTTTATTCAAGGGAGAATTACAATAGCCAAACCAAGCATACAACCATCCTATCCTCTCATACACACAACACCTCAGTATTGAGTCTTGCTCTCACACACTCACTACACATTGCACACACCTCTATGGGTATGCTCATATATATAACATCTATCACTCAGTTACACAGACTGATCATGAATAGAACACATAGTTACACGAACAATTCATAAATAGATTGCATGCATGCGCATTAACGTAGTTGCATGCATGTGCATGTGACTGCATGAAGAAATTCGTTGGCATGTTTCCAACAATCTCCACCTTGACAACAATTTACTTGATATATCATGCCCTTAATTCATCACCTTTTCTGCAAGAGAAGAGAAGCCAAACACCATCACAGCTCCGCAACTTCTTTGACAATACCGTTACGTGAACATTCCTGCATGATTCACTCCAGCATGGACCATTCTGTATCCATCAATAACCTATCTAATAAACCGATGAGCTTGTCCAAATCTCATGAATCATAACCACAGACCAAATCACTGCAACCATTGTAGGTGATACTTGTGCTTYTGTGTTTGAAGCACCCATTTCCATGCTCTTGACCTGGATTTTTCATGTGTCTACTTACAACACCAACTGCATGTGAAATGATGACCATTTCTCCATCGCAATCATCAAACTTCCTACTAGCATATAATACTAGAGACATATAACCCTTTTCTTCTTCATCAATTAGGACATAAGCCTGAAGAGAACTTACAATGGAAAGCCAAAGGGATTTTACCAGTTTCACATTATTCATACTGAATTTCCTAAGTATCTTCACCACATACCTTTGTTGTGATAACCAAGCTTACCATATTTCCTGTCTCTGTGTATTTCCATGCCCAAGATTTATTTTACTGCTCCCAGATCCTTCATAACAAACATCCTAACCAACTGAGCCAACATGTTGATCTCAACCATGCTTGTGCTTGCAAGAAGCATAACATATAACACCAAGATAATGAATATACCATAAACACAATGGTTATACTCACTTGTTGTAAAATTTGGCTCACCATGAAGGAATCAAACATCTTGTACCATTTGCCTAGCATGCTTCAGGCCATACAATGATTTTTGAGTTTGCAAACAAATCTTCTGTTGTGATTCTGAACTAACCGTTCTAGTTGTTCCATATACATCCCCTTATTCAAAAAACTCCATGTAAAACCGTTTTAACATCTAGTCGTACTATCACAACCAATGCTAACACAACATGAATAGAAGCAAGCTTTTAACAACCAGTGAGAAACTTTCATGGAAATCAATACCTTCCAAATACCTTTCTGCTACCAACCATGCTTTGAACCTTTCATATTTTAGAATGTTTGTTTTTATAAAAGGAGATACATCAAACACTGCATCTTTGTCCATGATGATTCTGTGGGTAGTAGGATCCCACGGTCTGCACCCTTTAACATCATCACCATATCAAAGATCTACATGTTTCATCTGAGTCCTGCTTAGACTGATGATAAAAAACATAAGCATCACAACCGAATAATTTCACATTTGAGTAATTACCAGATGACTTGTTCATACCTCTTCCTGAATCTTCTTGTCTTTTGCAACCGATGGTGACCGAGTTACTAGATAGCACAACCGCTTMTGTCCACAACTATTGTTGCAACTTGGCATTACTAAACATGCCTATTCGATCCCAACTTCCTTGCAATACTTTCCAAGTTCCATGGATATGAACTTACCTTCATCATATATTCTCAAACACTTGATTGACCTGCCAACACATCAGCCTTTCTACAGACCCACCTTTCTAAACTGGACACACTGCTCCACCTCGAACTTCACATTCGAACAACCTTGACCAAATCCGGCCAAACCAACCCAAGTGAACCCTTGTCGCTCACCTCCAGGGACTTTACACTAGAGACTCAGTGCTCCACATTAACATGAACATTCCCTTGACCAAATCCGACCAAGCTAACCAAGTAAGCCTTCACCGCTTACCTCCAGGCCCATTTACAATGGAGTTCACCAAGCCTTTTATAGGCTTCATTACATACAATCCACGGACACAATACCACGGGATACCCAAAAAAACATGGACTCGAAAAACCACCTGCTTTGACCCAAAAAAAAACCAGATTTAACTCATTAACTCTTTCACCGAGTTAAGGTTAACCCAACATACATGCCCCCTGTTGTCGTCCTTATACACACTTGCAAACGTGAGCTAAGTCCTGCTCACTTAGTGTGTCCTCGGAGGCACAATGCCTAGGTTCAAAGTCCACGCTGTCACTTTGACTTGAACCTCTTCCGTCTAGGCTAACTCCTAGGGAAGCCAAGGGGAGTAGACCCTAGTTACTAGATGAGATTAACGTTTATGTTCTAGGAGTTGGTTTTAATTGGTTAAAAGGTCAGGGGGAATCTAGCCTATGATGTTAAACAGCAAGTGCAAGATGCAATTATCTAAGTATGAGAGTCAGACCTTTTCCTAGGGCAACTAAGACTAGTGCCTAAGATTGGGCAAGGGGTCAACTAAGTTAAGGGGATGTTCACAAGATAATTAAAAGTTACAAAGATTACAAAATTATAACAAGATAGATACAAAAGAATATCTAAGATATACACAGCTAAACTAGATACAATAGATACAAGATATTAACAAGTGCTTGAAATGTGCAGGAAAAAAGATATACAAGATGAACAACCATCAACACATCAAGCCAAGCATGCTCACAACATATAGAATTATGTTGGATTCAATGGCCAAAAGACGCAAAACACTCAAGACCCAATCAAGAGAATGCCTCCATGTGAATGCGCACTTCTCGAAGGATTACACCACAGATAAAGGGATACAGGATAGATGAAATGCTTGAAAGATGAAGTATTCCAGATACTAGATATAACCACTTAAGCAATAATTCTACAACACATAAAAGATAACTTGCATAATAATGTAAATATGAGATCAATTGCTTGCAAGTGTGAAAGTATATTGCAAATGCTGTAGATTGAAGATTAAGTTAAGTGATTAAGTGTGAGATTAATTTTAGCCCTATCTAGGTGTCAGCCCAAAAACTCTCCTCCCCCAATTACCAAGTGACTGCTGGATGCTCAAGAAGTGAGGCAACGAGGCCTACCCTAGCTTCATAGGTCAGCCCTAAGATCAAAGTACTCTCGGAGAGGACGTTGTGCGTCGTGAGACCGTCCCCGGCCTAGCACCTTCCGTTGCCTTCCTCCAATCTCGTTTTAAATGGCAAAGATGGTGAGTTATGGTGTCCTATTAAGTCTAATTAATTAATTTTAGACCTATGAGCTAAGTATTGCAATGTGTGTTTGAGTGCTTGTATCTTGCTCAAAAATGCCAAAATATTGAAGCTGAGAGATAAGAAGGTTGATGCCTTTAAACAATGAAGTTTGCAAATTAAGTCCTTCAGTTTTGAGTTATTGCATGTGAGTGTTAAGAACTGAAAGTGTTGATTGTGAAATATTTAAAGACAAGATTGCAAGTTAAAGTCTTAAGTGAGATTATTGCATGTGAAATGTAAAAGACTGAAAAATAACTTGCGAAATGGAAAGCGATGAATTAAGCCTTTAAGATATCAATGTTTGCACGCATGTGTTAAGATAAAATGTTGAAACAGTAAATGAGTTGCATGCAAAGTAAATTACGAAAGCAAATATCAACTATGCCTCCACGGGCTCTAATCTAGCAATTAAGTGTGAGATCTACTCTAGATTATTTTAGTTTTAAGCATGCATGTAGAAATCACTACTAATCTAGCTAAACTAAGCAAGGAAAGACAGAAAAAAAAACTAACCTAAACTTGAAAAGTAAAGACTGAAGGAAAGGAAGGCAAGCTGCTTGGGTACAACTCCTTTGGGCTTGCGTTTACGATATTTTAGAGAGAAGAGAAAGAAGAGAATCTGTTACCACAATGAGAGGAGTTGTTTGAGGGTGTGTTGTGCATGGAATTGGGCAACATGCCCTCTTGTCCTGGCGAGAATCTGCAAAAATCAGCAAGCTATTGCTTGCTGATTTGAGCTGCAACACACTCAAAAAAACATTATGAAATTTCTGTTTTTAGGCAGAAATTCCGTACATATGTAAACCAGAAAATTATAGTGTTTTAATTGATCTATCTAAGCATGTTATATACCCAAAACTAAACGTGAAAGAATGAGGAAGAAGAACAGAAAATGCTAGTGAAGTGTAAGCGAAGATGAGGGTAGATTCATCCTTGAAGCTATCCCAACAACTTCATAGAGGTGATCTGCAAAAATTAAACCAAAAGTGAGATGGAACAACAGATAATATCCTGCATGCATAGAAAATACAACATAGTTTATATTATATAAGCATGCACAAAATATATAGATGGGCAACTACACTATTGCCTCACCTAGCCTAATAAACTAATTTACTTGAGCAACTATTGACCAAAACACATAAAGATTCAGAATGATATCACCTCACAATAAGTGGCACATCCAGAGTAATCTTGAACGCCACAGTTCCTCCAAAGCTATTTATGTATTATTAAATGGGAAGAGGTTGTAGCATCAATGCTGCTACAAGCTCTTCAAGAGCCAAAACCAGTGAAGCAATGTGAAAGAAATGAGAGAGAGAGAGAGAGGGATAGGGAGAATTCGGTAGCATAACAATACTGTCAAGAATGGTCTTGAATGAGGGAGTGAGAGGTTTCTTATATAGACTTGAGAGACCAAGAAACCTCCTCTGGATCTTCAACAAGTGTCACAAATCCAACTCAAGTGACAACTCAAGGAGAGGTGGCGTGAGCTTTTAGGGTAAGGGCGAAATTAGTATGGAAGTGAGATGGATGGGTGAAGTGGCAACTTGAAGGAGGCGTATTGGTCAAAGAAGGAACCCACGCTTTCCTTCAATGCAAACTCCAACTTTTTAATTGATGTTTCTAACTTTCTAAGAAGGAAAGCGTAAGTTTGAGGGAAAGGCGTGAGAATATGGAGGGAATGCGTGAGTCTCAAAGGGGAAAGGGTGAGGATGAGGGAGGAAATGTGGGTGGAGAGTGGGGGAGTGTGTGGGACACACTCCCAAATGGGACGTGATAGGTAGAGGTGAAAGCGTGGATCCAAAAGAGAGGGACACATGAGTTAGAAAGGGATGTGTGAGTTAGAGAGGGATGTGGAGGGATGTGTGGGAGTTGAAGTTGGAGTGTGGAAGGAGTGTGGAGTCCACATTCATGGATGATGTGGAGGGAAGGAGAAGCGTGAGGTAAGGGAGGAGGGACCCACGCACCAAATTAAAGAGTGAGTTTCCAACTAATACGTGGGAGGGGTACGTAAGCAAGGAGGAAGGGAAACATTAAAAGTGGGTTTAAGGGGTAGGTAAAGGGTAGGAATGGGTTAGGTGGGTTAGGTGGGTTCTCTCATCATTAAAATCACACTACTTTACCCTTTTTTTGACTAACTATTACAAAATTGACATTTTCCCATGTCTTGTGTTTAACAATTAAAATCGTCGTTTTCCGAAAAAATCCCAAGTGGACAAAAAAAAACTAGCAAAACTTGTCCGACTGAGTTGAAACATGGTCCACGGGTGTAGGGGGTCTCATTAGCTTTCTTTTGAGTACAAATACCCCTATCAAAAATCCCGGGACCTAAGTTTTACATTAATTAACCAAAATTTATTAATTAATTCCCAACTTTAAAAAAAACCTAGCTAGACTTGACAGAATTCTGCAAAAATTTGTGTGTTGTCTTACATGATCATTTACAACATTCCTAAACACTAGCTACCTAGGAATGATTTCATTAGAATGCCTTTCACCACTTTGGGGGATTTATTGCTAGTGGGAGTGAAAAACTCAAGGGAGATTAACCCGGCTGGTTAGGCCACATTAACCTCCTGAGGATAAAAAACACTCAGTGAAAGGAACTCTCCTAATGAAGAAACCCTAAGGAAACTGACCTAACATGATCCATGTAGGCCTATTACATTATAAACCCGCGCAGGGGTGCGGAAATCTCACTTACAAAACTGTGTGCTGGAGCAAAAATTGCCCTGTAGAACCAAAAAGTCTTCAACTTATTTGCATCTAATGATGCATATCTTCATGGTATATGGAGTTGACCCCCTAGTTGAAGAGGTAGTCAACACCCCCCCACATATTCAATCTACCTAAATCTACGTCTAGACTTTTCATAGGTGACCTGATAAACTAGGGGTATGCATGCCTATCCAGGTCTTACAGATATATGCCCATTTGCATGCAATCAATATATTTTTACAACTCCAAAATAAATACAATTATTTTTTCTTTCACGATGACTCAACCAACACCGCTCTTATTGTTGCCTTGTTGTTCGAGCAGATCCTGCATCTTGAGCTTCCATAGCTCACAGTTAAATTCTTGTTACTGAATTTCTCCACTTCAAACTTCAAACTCTGCACTTTCCCCATTAGCACAAACCGTCCAAACCACTCCTCGTAAAATTCATACATATATCGCTCTCTGCACAAGGTGTAGTCAACGATTATGAAAAATTATCGCTCCTTCACCTCACTCCTTTGTAGACAGTCGAAATTTTTTCAAAACTCGCGTCCTTTTCTTCCAGAATCTGAACCCTTAGGCGACTACCTTTTCCTCCTAGCCTGAAACCCTTGCGTGGACTAGAAGACTAAGAGAACTCTTGTCTTGATCGATACAACAAACCCTTGAACCGACGGTTCTCTGCTCTTCTTGGCGTGGGAAAGCATAGGACAGTTAACCTCTCGGGTTCTCTTCGAGCGTGGGTGAACAGTCTCTGGGTCGGAGAGGCTCTTTCTCTGCGAGGGTGAATGATGGCAGCACCTCTGCACAATTTTTCTCTGCCTCTTCTAGCAAGAACTTGCGATGGGTTTCACTATTGTGCCTGGGGTGAACACACAGATCCTTTGTCATGCCTTGACTGTTCATGGCTAGGTTTTTAACCCACCTTTTTCACTCATCAATCGACCAGAGCATAACCCTCGGTTCTCTCTCTGCTCAAAAACGATTGATATAACATCTATCACTCAGTTACAAAGACTGATCATGAATAGATCACATAGTTACACAAACAATTCATAAATAGATTGCATGCATGCGCATTAACATAGCTGCATGCATGTGCATGTGACCGCATGAAGAAATTCGTTGGCATGTTTCCAACATAGAGGAGATCATGTCTCGTGGCTTGCAAGGGAGAACATGATCTCGACCATGATGATAATCAACATGTCGACAAATGGCAACCCAACAACCCCCCTCATTTACCTTTACAACTACAGGTCAACCATGGCTCATCACATCTAGGAAACCCAATATATGGAAGATGGTAAGCCATCGTCACCATGAAGTATGTTAGTCCTTCTTTCATGCAAAGTGTTGTGCTTAATTTGTTGGGCATGTGGATGAGAATCTTTGGTTGAAGTTGGATAATGGATCATTGGCTTGGGAAATTGTGTAAGTTTCCTTGTTTCAACTTGGTGGTCAACTTCTATGCCCTAGTCTCGTGTTGCCACTACCAAGGAAAAAGGGATACTACTAGGGGGCCCTCACAAGGGTAACGTTTTGTTCCCCACCATACTTAACACTTTCCATCTTGGAACCTCTCATAGTGTACGAAACTTCGGTAATGGGTTATGGTCCATTCTCTCATGAGAAGAAAGGGTTGAAGGCCTAGAGGTTGATGCAGTTGCTCCATATATCTATGTTATGCTATAAATTATAAGGCCACCATAAAATTATCGGGCCGGCTTGAGCTCTACCCAGTGTTGCTAGAAGCGGGAGCGTCGGAAGCGTCATTTTCCAAAAATCCTCGGAAGCGAAGCGTCCGGGAAGCGTCTGTTATATATATATATATATATATATATATAAATTTTTATATATATTGCATTTATATTCAAAAAAATATGTAGAAAGACAAATTAGCTGCAAAATATATGAAAACATGCATATTTGTACATCAATATAGATAGAAATGGCATCCACACTACATAGTTCATCAAGGATTAATCATTCGAGCATCAACCATCTAGATTCTAACATGATCATAAACCATAAACTTATGAAATGAAATCATATATCCAAAAACTGTCAACAATAACATGAGTCATGACCAAATAGTTATGTTTACAAAATAGGCCATCTACACTGAAGTTACTATGAAGACCGAAAGGTCCAAAACAATAAAATTTAAAGTTTAAAGATTAAACTGAAGTCTCAGCTAGTTGCCAAATACTATGAATCTATCATCTATATACTATGACATATAAAGTAATGAAAAAGGAGAACCATCAAATTGTAAACAACTATCAGGTCCTCTTTCCACCACCGCGAGTACTGTGTGGGCCTCCACGTGGTGGTAGTGCAAAAGTAGATGCAGATGACTGAGATGGAGCTGAAGATGAAGCTCCTACTGTTGTAGCTGGAATCCTGGACATGGGGACCCTGGCACTAGATGGGCGTGGCATCTCAACATGATCATCATCGTCCAAAAGAACACCCTCCAATTTCTCTAAAAGCAATACTCCATCCTTCAAATTATCCTCCTCCGGATTGTTGTCCCAACGCCTCAAGTTTTGATCCATTTGTGCCTCCTCACAGTAATGGGACAACAATCGCAAGTTGTAATGAACATAGACCAAGCTCTCTGCCCGACTTACATTCAACCTGTTCCTTTTAATGCTATGAATGAAACTGTAGGTGCTTCAACACCTCTCTGCAAAAGAAGTGTTCACCACCTGTGAAAGCACCCGTGTTGCCAAACATTGTAGTTGTGAGGCAATACTTCCATGCATGTTCCACCACTCAAGAGAACTCAGATTCCCTCGATCTCTAATTTCATGGTTGGTCCCAAAGGCACCATTGCTAAGGATGTAATGGCTCAATTGTCTCCTTGTGTTGTCACACTCCTCCTTGTCCGGGATGAGTTTATCTAATTCTTTCATGTAACCTGCTTGAACCTCTAGATCTTGGTGTGGTCTTTTCTTGGTCCCACCACCAAGTGTTGGTGATGAAAGCCATGATACATGATAGTATTTAGGTGGTAGCACATATGCTAAGGCATGTAATGGAATATTTAGCATTTCCCATCGTTTTTCCACCACTACATGAATATGGTTATAGAGGCTGACATCTCTAGGCTCAACAATGTATTTAATCTGCCCTAGCATGCTATCCATTTGCTCATACACCTCCCCAATCATTGGCAGATCTGAATCTGCAAACTTGATCATGTGATAAATTGGCTTGGTGAATTGCAAAACAAACCAAACCTGTGACCAAAATTGACTATCAAGGACTGTCTCCTTCACTGTTGTTGCACCTTCTCTATCATTGTTCAATTCATCCCATTCATCACTCATCACCATAGCACACAAAGCTTGTCTCACCTTCAATAGGCGCCTAAAGGTGAGGTAATAGCTAGCAAATCTAGTGGTTGCAATCTTAAGTAGCTGCAACCTAGAGTGAGTGTTGTAGAAATAATTGACCCTTGTATGCCCAGTGATAAATTTGATGAGTTGCTTCCCTTTCTTGTACAACTGATTAATCCATCCACATTCTCTATGCTTGACAATATCATGCATCAAAAGGTTCAAGGTGTGCACCAAACACCCAGACCAAAAGATGTGTGGATGAGTTCGCTCAATGATTTTACCTGCTCCCTTACAATTTTCTGCATTATCAATGATTACTTGAATCACATTAGAAGGACCAACATCATTAATTGTTTTCAAGAGGAGATCTGAAATGTTTTGGCAAGATGCAATAATTGAAGAGGAGTCGTGTGCTGCAAGAAACATTGCACCGCTAGCAGAAACACCAAGAACATTGATCAAATGTTGGTTTCTAACATTTGTCCAACCATCTGATACAACAGATACCCTAATGTATGACCATTCATCTGTAAACCATGTTAGAGCTCTTTGAATTTTTGTTTTTTCCGTGTCAAGTAACACAGTTCTAACTTTCTCATAGTTGGGGCTCTTGTATCCTTTGGGGGCTTCGTTTATTGCCTTGACAAGATCGTGCCAATAAGAGGAGCAAAGCACATTGAATGGGACACCACAAGCATAGAGAAACCAGGCCACTTTTGCATCCACCTCATCCCTACCTCCAATAACAAGGAAATCTGCTATTGTTCTTCTAGATCCAAAGGTTCCAGAACCAGTACCACGTTGAGATGGAGATGTGTTGCCACCAAATCTAGATGAGGCATCAGATTGAAGATTTTGTTTTTTACCATACTTTTTTTGTGCAACTTCCTCTATCTTTATATATTTTTGTCTCTGCTCCTTGGATATATTAGGGCAAATTGTGATCCCAGTGGATCCCTTGTTATCATCACTCTCCATTACACCACAAAGATGCCTCCTTAGACGGGTATATGAACCGGTATAAGGTTTTCCATCATGACAGTCATGAGGACATACAAATTTAATGCTTCCACCACCTCTTCCCTCCTCCAC
>ML789353.1:34307-51621 GCA_009831015.1 Picea engelmannii
CACATTATAAAAAAACTTTCCTATGTTAAATACCCAAATTTATCAAATCAAGGGGTATATTGACTGTGCAAACCCTGCTTTTTACCTCCTTTTCTTTTCCTTTGGGAAATTATTTGCAGCATGGAATATCATTTACCACACAAGATCACTTACAGAAGAAAATATCAATCACCATCTTATCCTATGAAATATAGGGTTATAATAGATTGAAAAGGAGGTAAAGAAACTATTTTATGCCAAAATTATTGTTTCTTTGAGATTTTCAAAGTGGGTGGCCAACCTTGTGCCTATAAGGAAGAAAACGACGAAATAAGGTTATGTGTAGACTTTCAGAACCTGAATAGAGTGTCCCTCAAAGACACCTACCTGATTCCTAAGATGGACTACATCCTACAAAAGGTAGTTGGATCCCATAAAATGTCAATGATGGATGGTTTTTCTGGTTACAATCAGATCACGGTGCACCTAGATGACCAGGAGAAGACAACCTTTAGGACCTCGTGGGGTATGTTCATGTATGAAAAGATGCCTTTTAGGCTTATGAGCATGGAGAAACATTCCAAAGGGCCATGGATATAGAATTTGCTAAGGAGAAAGACAAGTTTATCGTGATTTACTTGGACGACATCACATAGTTTTCTGATTTCGACGAACAACATATTGAACATCCGAAGAAGGTTTTCCAGAAATGCAGAAAGTTTGGCATCTCATTAAATCCGAAAAAATAAAATTTCGGGATGTAATAATGAAATTTGATGGGACACATCATATCGAAGGAAGGCATAAAGATAGACCCTAGTAGCGTGGAATGGATTATGAAGATTATCACTCCTAGGAGCAAGAAAGAAGTGTAGTCTTTCCTAGGAAAGGTAAATTTTATGAGGAGGTTCATTCCCAATTTGGCCGAGATTATAAATCACATCATGAGTATGCTCAGGAAAGGTAATGAGATAAAATGGACCCCCGAATCCAGGAAGTCGTTCGAAGACATCAAGGTGGTGCTGACCAAAGCTCCAGTGTTAGCCAACCCAGATTTCACAAGGGAATTTATCTTATTTTCCTTTTCCTTTACCTTCTAATTCAATCATGTGGGATTGAAACTCAACTTGCTTGTTATCCAGAGTTGTGTAGATCCTTGGTACATTTCTTCCTATGTACTCCATTGTATTAGCTTGTTGTACATTGTGAAAATTCTTCACTTTTTCTCCTATGTGAGGGAAATCTATGTACATATTCTCTTATTCACAACCAAAACATTTAATAGGCTGATACATTGGTCTTTTCCCCACTTTTTTTGTCATACTGGGCTCCTTGGAAGGTGGCTTCCCCTAATTATTATTTCTGAAAAATAATGGCTTGGTCCCCTTCATCCTCTGCTCCATCTGGCCATTATTCTTGTCTTCCCAAGCCTTTTGGAAAGTTGGTCTTCCTCTATGTTGATCATAGAGGAATTGATCTCTCCTTATGTTTTCATCCAATGTATTGGGATCAGCATATTATATCTTATCACTAAAAATTGATGGCATCCCACTCAGTTACCTTTGAATCTTGACCTATTCATCCTTGATGAAGTCAACATATTTTAACAAATCTAAGAATATCCTTTCATACTCATCCATGGTCATACTCCCAATATTGATTTTGAAGAAATATTTCATCTTTATATCATAATAATTCTTGGTTAAGTACTTCTTTTGAAAATACCTTTTGAACTCCTTCCAAGTAATGTTCTTCTCATCAATGTGTTGCACATGTACAAATTGGTCCCACCGCATTAATGTTTTTACCTTTAGTTGATAAATTGAAATTCTCCCTCCTGCATGTGAGGAATAGTTGTGCAATTGAAAGTACTTCCTCATCCCAAATAACCAAGTCTCTACATCTTCATCTTTCTTGTGTTCACCATCAAAGGTAGGAGGCTTGATATTTTTCATTTCTACTTGTAGTTCATATACTCTCGACCTCCTCTTATTCCTTATGACAAGAGATAATATTGGACCATTGTGTTCTCTTCTAATGACTCTCTTGGTGACTGATGATGGTGTCTACCAACACCTTCATATTCTCCTCTCTTGGAATGAGACCTATGACTCCTTAATTTTCTTGATTCCGTCTCATCCATTTTCTTCTCTATTTTGTCCAAGCTCTGCAACAACTTGATGTTGAATCCATATTGTTGCTCCTTGGATTTCATACACCCCTCATTATCAAACTTATATATTTGAACATCTCTTTGGAGACTCACTATATTTTCCACCAAATTTATACTTTCTTCTTTGGCTTCTCCATTCCCATTAGATTATGTCCCTGAATTACCCATGCTCACACACAACTCTCTAAATTTATTTTCATGACTATAGGTTACATGTTCCTCTTCCATGTCTCTAATATCACTTCCAATTATGATATGTTCTACTTTGCTTTAACTTTTCAAAATGTGTAGGAAATAGGACTTTTTAGACTACAATAATTTAACAAATCTATTAGGATTATGCACCATTTTGTCCTTTTAAAACACCAGAAATAGTATTTCCATTTTCTTGTGAATTACACAACTCAACTCATTTTTATGGGTGAATATATGGACTCCTATGTCCAAAAACTTTCCAATGACTTCTTTCTTGCTCAATTCTGAGTTATGAACATAAATTTATGACCATTTAATCAATACCCATCTTCTCCATTTGCACACTTCTCAACCATGTGCAATATTGACCATGTCCATGCATCTATGACATCATCTCTTTTGGGATTTTGATAGGAGATAAATTGGGTTCGTTCATGATCATATTTTTTACAACTTGACCAAGTTTGACTTTCATCTAGGCTCCAGGATGTTGGATACAACATGTTGACGTTTTGGTCAATCTACGCATTTTAGCACTAAATGCTATAGGTGAATTCTATGTCCTACTGTGCACTTATAAGTTCCTAGAATCTTATTATGACTCCATGGATTTATTTTATGGATCAATATGTTTCCATATACTACTCCTATGCCTCAATCTGATTCTCGAGTAGGAAGTTATGGCCTCCATAGTGAACCGGTACCCTAAACTTACCTTGTACAGTTTGGCCTGTAACTTCCTCTTACATGCTCAGTTTGACAAAACATTTATATCATTAGAAATATCTCTCTGAGATCTATTATTTTAGTTGTAGAAACTCTATGTGTATGAATTTGATTTTCAAAATATATTGTTTAGGCCTCCGAAAATGGCCTGCAAAAACATGACCTAGAAAACACCTTAATTTTCTGGTAATTTTCATTATTTTATGAGAAATTTATTTAAAGTCCCACTGACTGGGATGATGATGTGGAATCCTAGTCCACCTGGAACCTTGAGGTGGTGCTATTTCAACACTTGGATACCCTGGCCTCACCTTGTCAATTTCTATCTTCTTCTTCCTTCTCTTTCTATTCCTTCTTTACCTCCATCGATGCACACATCCTTTGTTTTCGGGCCCCACAGTCATGCCACCAAGTGGCATCATTTTACTAGTCGCGTGGATGGGTGGGCCCCATCCCATGCCAAATATCTATGTGTGTGTTAAATTTCATGCATTTAGATCCAACGTTTGTGGATTGGAGGGAGTCGACGACGATCAACGATCATTGTTGCATCGCAAACCCCCTCAACCTATCGACCGTTAATAGGGGGGGTCCGCAAATAGTACCATAATTTTTATGGACTGATGATGTGTCAAATTGTGGTAAATTGTGCTCCCTCTGTTGGTTTCCAAAACAACTATGGGACTCCCTCGCATTAGGGTTCTGCAGATCCATGTCACAGTTCCGTAGGCAGGCAAATGCCCCACCACTGTGACTTCACCTCACTTGCCACCTCTTGCCACCATGTACCTGTCACCATGGAAATACACATCACCTTAATTCCACGTCATCTCACACATGGATTCCACATCATGCTGACATCACTGTACAAAAAAATACCCAAAACTTTCTAATTTTGCCAAAATTCCCAAATTTCTCAATTTTCCCAAATATGCCCAAAATGCATAATTTTGAAATTTCTTCTCTCGTATTCCATTAAATCTCCACAATTAATCTCAATATGAACAATTTTGGACCTTTGTAAATAAATTCATCCCGTGTATGCAAAATTCAATTCTTCCTTGTCGAATTCCTATGAAATTTTCATTGCAAAAATTGGGGCTTTTGCCCAATTTCGCCCAATTTCACCATGGGCACTATGGCTTCTTTGTAAACTCAAAATTAAACCATATGCAAGCCCTAATTTTCCGAATTAGAGATTTAAATTGAATAATCTGAAATCTTGGGCTTGATTCCTTCATTTACTCTTGAAATTTTCCAAGAATTCTTCCCAATTTCACTGCAATAATTTCATCAAACATGTTACAGATATCCTTTGAAAATTAGTTTTCTACAATTTATGTCTTTAACACTCCGTTATCCAGATCATGTAGGCTCAGTTTCAAAATTGGAGCTCTGATACCACATTGTATCATCCCCATCCCCAAGTTGGGCCATGCCACATAAAATGTTTGAGTTGATGATACCATTGAATTACTTAAATGCTCTGCATATGAACGTAAATGCATTTCTAACAGTATATAAACCTAAGCATAATTAAAACAGTGAATACCCATAACAGAAAATAGATAAATAAGAACATAGTAATTAAAACAAAGACATAATAAATGCCTATCTTTTGTAAATAAGTCACCAACTGCATGCATATGTCATAATTTCCTCCTAACCATAGACTTTGTTGCTCATAAACCCTCAACAATAGGTCACTCCCAAGTTGGGGCTAAAAATCCATAAGGGGAAAGGAATCCTAAGGTAGTATAAGTTCTATCTAAAATGGAAATGCTCAGATTAAGGTGCCAACTCTAGCTACAACCTCTCATTCACCACATGCATGTCCCACCCTAGAAAGTGCACCCATTCTCTGCTCAACAGTCCTTCGACTACCCCACTTCCCTTCCGAGGCTTCAACAACATGCCAGACAAGAAGTCTCATAACTTTATAGCTGCAACCTTGTGTACAAGGAAAAAATTTCCAGCAGTTCTCTCACATGGAGAGAATTCTCACGGGCATGACAACTTGTCTCGTAAAAAATACATAGGCCTAACAAATAGCTTCTTCAAATACAATTACCCAGGTTTGCAGAATACTAACAAATCCAATGCTTCCCAACTACAGGTATGGATAATGGATGGCAGAGTGTACGTATAACAAGACTGAGTGAGTGAATAGTGAGAGAATTTTGGGAAAATACACTATTTCCCCACTATATATATGCATGTTCCCAACTTAACACTTGTCATGTTGGGAACTACCACTTGGGGTACGTACCCCACTTTTAGAAACTTAGGATATAATTGTATCCATAACTTAGACTTTGGGAATATTAATATAATATTCCTTTGGGCTTAGCCCCTCTTCCTAGACTCTTAGCCCCCCTTTCCCTTTTAGTGGAGTTCTATCCCCCCATCTCTTTTTGTCTATTTGGTATGCAACATTGATTTATTTTTATTAATATCTAGGTGTGATTACATATTACAAATATAGGCTCGTTGGCCTTTTAACATCTATCTCTCCAGCCTAATAACCACACAGACACTCTGGACTCAAAATGCATATACAAAGGCTCTGGCCCAAAATATCCTGGCTCACTAGCCTATATGTACATTACAATTGGGGTTCGACCTAGGGGTATTACACCAATAGTCCCTCGTAATTATCTTCCCTTCTAACATACTCTTTAGTGTGTGCAATGGTATTGGTGGTTTATTAGAAATATGTACTAAAAAGTACCTAATTAATTGTTGTGTTTATCAACTAGTAGATAAAATGGAAGTAAACTAAAACATATAAGAAAGTAAATCATTCCTTACTCTATCTCATGCCAAAAAAGGTAAACTAGACAATGTGCATCCTATATTAAAAGCATAATATACAATAAATAATATGAAATATTATATTAATAATCGAAACAAGAAACTTACAAACAACAACTCAATATAGTTGAAGAAGGTGGGATCCAAATCTACTTCAAAGGAGGGTCCTTTGCCTCCTTGTATGCTCCATTCCAAGCTTCAAGTGGTAGAGTGAGTATTCCTCAATGGTAGAAAGACCTAGGCTAAGGGTGTTTTTACACACCTATTTGTCACACTTAAGTGAGGGAGTGTTTGTCATGATCCTTAGTCATGTCGGGTGTGAAATTTATCATATGAAGTTCAAAATACTATGTGCACATGTATTATTCATTTTTATTGAAAAAAGGAAATTAATTTAGTGTGAGAATCCACCTCACATCTAGTTTCCTAATTTTAAGGAGAAGTTGAGAGTCTCATGGATGGTTGAGAGATTTTCTCAAACCAATATCCTAATTTGATGGATCTTGAGAGATATTTCCTCTCTAAAATCCTTGAGAGATATTTTCTCCCTAAAATCCTTGAGAGATATTTTCTCCCTAAAAATCTTGGAGATCCCAATTTAGTGGATATAGTGAGTGATCGTCTCCATGGTGGTTAAGCCTCCAACTCCTATATAATTAGGGCATTCTAAGGTGAAAATGGGGGAACTTGGGAATATGAAACCGTCGATCTTGTGAGGAAGTAGTTCATAGCATCATACCTATAGTCTTGTGGCACAAAGGGGTTGGAAAAAGGAGAGCTTGGAGGAATTGCTGCAACATCGTCATTAAGGTTGTAAATCTTCCATTTCTTTCCACTTTTAATATATAGTTTGATCTATTTCTCTTAATGTCTACATTGTTCATTTCATAAATGTTTGTATTTTTCTTGTTTAATTCCAGCATAGATAAATCTACTTTCATCTAACAATATATAATAGCAGAAGAGGATTGTCTCATCTCTTGCAGGATGGCTACTTCCACATCAAGATATTGGAGATCAAGTTCAACAGTTGGAGCAATGAGGACAACCTATAGGAAAAAGGTAAGCCATCTACCTTTTCCTCTTTCTCCCTCTCTTTTGATTTCATTAATGAACATATAAATTAGTCTTAAGGGGAAGTTAGTGTCCATTTTTTTTCCTTTTGTCTTGGATCAAAGGAAACTCGATCCAAGGGGAGTTCAACCTGTCTATAGGGGGGATTTCTCACAACAAGTGCTTTTCTCTTTCTGGAGGAAATTTGGTGGCACAACCTTGCAGCGTATAGATGGATGAAATGAGTGAATCAGATGGATTTGTTTGTAGTAGAATAAGTTCTATATATAACTTCAATGTGAATGATCCCAAAGTATTAGTGAATTATAGGGATAAGGATAACTATTGAAGACTAGATCAAATGCTATTTTTGAAATAATGGATTGGTAAGGTCCACTTTATTCCATTACATCGTTTTTGGAAGATGCACAAAATTAGTGAGTCAAGGAAACAAATATTCTTTTTATTTTTTTATT
Source organism: Picea engelmannii (assembly GCA_009831015.1). Classification (NCBI taxonomy): domain Eukaryota; kingdom Viridiplantae; phylum Streptophyta; class Pinopsida; order Pinales; family Pinaceae; genus Picea; species Picea engelmannii. The sequence goes on from ML789353.1 coordinate 41,724, forward strand.
TTTTAAGGGATGCCACACATATTTGACAAGGATAAGTGCATACCTCCCATGCAAAAAATGAGGCAAATACTACACGCTAGTCTGTTGGTCAAATTTGGATGTTTGATTCAACTCATGTGGTAAAATTGAGGTTATATGATGATGGAAATTCTGGGAATGAGGTCTAAAGGCTGCAAAATATGATGTTTAAGGTTGAAAGTACTCCTAACAAAGTAGGTGAGAAATATTAGGCTAACAATAAATTCCCCCTAATGTGTGAGGTCAGGAGCACATCATATGACCGAAATACATCACAAGTCTCTTTCTATTATACCAGGGGATAAAGATCAATGAGAAAAGAGTAGGACTAATCAAAGAGGTAGGATAGCTCCCAAAGTAGTTTGGATATCCACCTACAAAAAACCAACCAATTGCATAAGGTGTATATAATAATCTCAATATCAATGGGGTAGGGATACCCATGTTCATGTGATTGTCTTAATACAAAATGGGATCATGATGTCAAGAGATTAGACCAAAGTACATAAGGATGTCATAGCATATTACATCATAAGGTATGGCCAAGAGGGATCTAATCTACGTACATAAATGTGGTCAATATCACATATGATTTGATATACATATGATCGATATCACTTGGAAGGGTGTCATATCATAATAACTGAATCCTTGTTGAACACTAAAGGGGCTCAATATATGGAAATAACTAACTAGAAGAAATCTCATCACAAGTGGCTAACAAAAAACTGAATAGATCCAAATAGACCAAGAGAACTGCAACTAAATCTATATCACTATTTCCAATGTAGCTTAGACATAGCAAGAAGCAATCTAATTGGTGGATCCCAAGTGGACTAAAAAAATGAATGGAACAAAGTCACACATGTATGGGGTCTTCATCCAAACTGAGATAGTGTAGAAAACCAAAGTCAATGATTATCAATGGTGTGATAATACACCGGGGTCGAGCAAGTGAGAACCAACTAAGTCAAGGGGTAGTTGTAACATCCCTAGTTTTAATCCCTGCAAATTATAATGTAATTGTGTAAATGTGAATTAGGTTGGTGACCCGATATGTGTTGGGGAAAAAAGGTTGTATTGATTAATATGGCCGAGGGACAAATTGTATATTATGTACATTGAAATAATTAATAAAAATAGTAATCCCTAGTTATGATATGAGAGGGACGATAACGATGGGTGGATATGATTCCACAAGAGAGGGATCTAAAGGGGGGTATCATTAATGGGTATTAATCCAAACCCACTTTTCTGAATTTTATTATCATTGTGTATAAACCTTCTATTTCTCTTGAGTGTTCCCAAAGCCAATCATTGAATTCATGTAAGAGGGTGGGTGTGACAAGTCACATCTCGAAGTTATTGGGAGCACGGGGCTGAAGTACAATCATGTTTGGGAAGAGTGAGGGTCAAGCAAGAAAGGGAGAAGAAGGAAATTTGTATGGTCAAGGAAGAGAGTTTTTACATGCAGATTTTGGGCAACAAGAGAGGAGTTGAGTGTTGGGAAGAGAACTATCCATATTGTGCTTGAAGGAAACCATTTTTGGGTAGTTTTTTATGCTGGAAATGTGGCATGTGTGCATGTAAAATAGGATGTAAGCCCATGGTGTGTTTTCCCATTGAGGAAATGGAAAAGCCTTGTGAACAATGTTGTGAGCACTCCTAGAGAAGCTAAGAGTTCCTGGATGTCCCCATATATAAGATTCTTTGCCAATCGAGTGCACTAGAAGCCCTGATGAACAAATAGTACAACGTGATGGAATGATAATAGTGAAGGGGGTAAATTCCTTGGGTTGTGCAGTTTGTGGGGAAGATAGTTGGTGGATTGGGAACATTTATTGGAGTGCAACCTGTTTTTTTGGGTTTCAGAGTGTGGAGAGTGGAAAACCAAGAGGGCCATATCTCCTTTTCAAATCATAGCCTTAGCTCGGGGGTGGATTTATTTTGAGAGAAAATGAACAGTAAGCCTATGGCTTGGAGGAACATCCTTTGTATGTAGCCAATTGGTTACTTTTATAAAAAAATAAGTTTCTAATGTTTTATTATGATTATTTAACTATGTAAATGTTTTGTATGAATGTTGTGGGTTTTTGTTTTGCTTGAACAATTGCATTCAATTTTAAGTATATGTTGTTAGACGCATGTTAAATTATGGGCCTGTTGCCCCTTGGTTTATTGTATAAGTATGGATCATTTTCAAAATTTTCCATGTTAGCAGGAAAAGTCATTTTTATAGTGACATGACTTAACATGGAGGCTGAGTACGATACAAATTGTTATCATAGCTCAAGGTTCAACACTGAGCTCTGATTTGGGAAAATTCATGATTGCAAATTTCGTTCTGTGACAAATTTGGGGGAAAATGGTGAACTAGAGAGAAATCCCTCAATTTGTTGGTATATTTGAGTTTAAGTGCTTCAGAATAGTTGAAGAGGAAATTTATGTCATCAATATAGGAGTTACAGAGTGAAAAAACATATTTGGAAGTCAAATTCTATATTTTCATGGTGACTAATAATTTTGGTGATCGACGACCCACATTATTTCGACTTGGAGAATTAATTGCTGAGATTTCATCTGTGAAGTCCGAAGAGGGGGTTCCTGATAGGTTTTCAAAAATTGGGTTTCAGAAAGATCTTGGAGTTGGGCATGAGGTTGAGTCCAAAGGAAGAAACCGATTGCATAGGCCCGAGAGAAAGAGAGTCATTGATCTTGATCAACATTGATCTCAACTGTTGGATTCCGCAGGGAGTGTTTTTAGGAAAAATCCATTCAGGAAGTATGGGGGTAACTTCACATTACGATGAAGTCAGTCCGACCAAGTTAAAGGTTGAGTAGTTAAAGATTTATGAGAATATTTGGATTGTGATATGCGAGATATGTAAACTGTTGGATCCTTTGGAAAGGTGTCTTTATAATGTTCTGTTCAAAAATCTTGGTGATGGTGTTGTGTTTTCGGAAGAGTGTGTTCGACTGAGGTAACCAATGTGAAACTTGAAAACCCAAGATAATTGGGGTTGTTGGTGGGCATGATTGTTGACCATCTGATATATCAGATGAACATGTTATATTAGAAGGGCCTTGGGTGGAAGAAAATTCCACATCAGCATGCCATGTTCGATGACATGTTATCCAGAGAAGGAGAATCAAAGAGTGCCACGTGGAAGTCAGGTACAGGTGGGACCCATAATGGATTTTGGTAAGGTTAAAGGTAAAAGACTCAAGGATGAATCATGATCATTCATCAGGATAAGATATTAGATATCGACCGTCCATTGGGGATCGATGGTTGGAAGGGATCATTTTGAAAATAAGTCTTTTTGAATTTTTTCGAAAAGTCGGTTTTCAAAGGGTTTCAGAAAGAAGTGTTTTTTAGGTTTTTCGGAAAGGAGGTTTATGAAGGGTTCTGAAGGAGTGTTTCTAATGGAATTTATAAGGGGAAGTTTCCAATGGAAAATTTTATAAAGGGTGTTTCTAATATTATTTTAGACCATGGACTTTAGGAGGATCCGTGTATCCAATAACTTGAAATTTCCGATGGAAAGGGTCTGAAAAATAATTTCTAACAGGATTGTGAAGGTTTGGCTACGAATTGGAAAGACTAAGCAGATCAATGGTTGGGATTGATCCTAATTTTGATATTAATGGCTCGGATCTACAAACCATCAAAAAAATAAATCAATCATTTTTTTTTGATAATTTTCATATTTTAAGGGTCTTGAACTTGCAGAGCAATTTAAGGCGCTAAACGACATTTTTATGTAGTCAAAATCAAGAGAACTATGTGTATCATCAACACATAAAGTCTCTAAAGGTTAAATGAAAGAGATCAGTGAGATATTTCTAGTGAGCTATCCCAGGCACAAAAAAATCTCGTATGAGAAAATTGCAGCTGGAACAGTACATGGTATAATTCCATTATAGTTTACTTCCATAGGCTATAACTCCTTGCTCAGAAGTCAGTTTGGGGAATATGAATAGTATATGGAAATCACATGGAACATAGAATACAACCATGGAGCTAGTTTTGGAATCTGGGTATACAAAATTGTACAGGATGGAAGATAAGACACCTGTAGCATACTAGGTTAAAAGTGGAAAAACAATCAAAACTTCTACAGGTCATAGCTCTCAGTCTGGAGCCTGGATACGGGTGAAATTTTGACAAATTGTTCAAGACATAGGCATGAAGATACCTAATTGGAATTCTGTCAAAATTCTAAAGGATTTGGTGCAGGGATGCTTAAACAGGGATAAAATCAGGGGAAAGTGCAAAGAGGACAAAGTTGTCATTTCCAAATTGTTGCAGATTTTGAGTGGGGCAATATATTAGAAATATGAGAGTTGATGTGAGGTCACTTTCATCAATATTATAAATAGATAATACAATTTTTTTTTTGGTCCTAACATGTTTTTTTCTATAGGTGACAAAAGTTGGCCTCTAAAAATTATTTGAACCAGTGAATCAGGTGCAAGAATGGGTGAAATTGCTTCTTTCAAAGAGCCATAACATTTCGCTCAGAACTCATAGTGAGTAATGCGTACAACCATTGGAAAGTTAATCTAGAGGAAAATGTGATAGAAGGATTCAGTTCTCTAGGTAATCATATTGGTTTTTCCTAAAGTTGTAATAAAAGGCATAGTTAGTTTCTATGAACCATGCGACTATTTAAAATGGAAGTTTTCCAAATAATAATAATTTTGGAGAAACATTCCCGGATGATAGTGGTGCATACCATAGGTGATTTATGGGTAAAGAAGAATCCATATGATCATGATAGTTCTTATTCAGTGGTGTGGGGGCACTTTTGGAAGTGCAACCACTTGGAAATAAAGAGGATAAGCTTAATAACATGGCATTGTTAGTAAGTAGAGGGACACTCAATCAGAGAGTGTGGGTGAAGGTATTGCTAGTAAGAGGATAAGATTCAATAAATGAAGATTGTGTGAGTCTGTTATAGGGTGACCCTAGGAATCATTTGACCAAAAGCAAGTTAGGTCTTGTAACATTGATTGAGGAATCAAAGAGTTGTAGAGAGAAGTGAAAGGCTATAGAGAAAGTATTAAAAGGTTGACAAAGGACTCATGAAGAGAAGAGAAAGGTTAATATTCAACTGCAAAGGTAAATCAATAGATTTTATCACATGAAACATTAATACAAAAGGTGAAAATGGAGGAATGTGACTTTCCATTTGGAGTAGAGTGATCTTGAGTGGCCAAGAAGTTCTTCACATTGAATCACTCAATGCAGTAAAGAGAAGTATTTTAATTTTATCAAGGTCAGTGGACAACTAGAATAATGGAAATGAATGCCATAATGCTGATGGATAAGACATTTCAAAATTCTCTAGCATTGAGGTGATGGAATGATGTAAATTACATCATCCCAAGATGTTGGAAAGGCCTAACAAGGTAAAGTTGGGGAATGTTTTCCTGAGTGGAAGTCACTACCAATAAGACAGATTGGATGGAAATGAAAGTCAACCAAGTTGGACTTGGATAGAGGGTGTTTATAAAGAAGAATAGGGTAGACAAGAGCTATAGGATTTCAACAATATTCATCCACAACATAAATAAATAATTAAAGTTGAAGCATAAATGCACTAAATTGCATAGGGAAAAGGGCATCATACTTGTGAATCTACCTTGAAGTCTCATGGTAATAATGGTGAACATCCATAAGGAAGAAAAATGTTAAGTGTGCATTAATATGCATGTAGTTGCAACTTATGTAGGTGAACAACTGGAAATATTGAGGTGAAACAAGGAGTTGCATGCTAAGATAGTCCCATGAGGAGGGAATGTATAAAGACTCTATTGGAAGGTCAGAGCCATGAATTGAGGATTGTTGAGAGCCAAAGAATCTTGGATTACATTTAAAAAGCATGCATGTGTTGAATGCTACACATGTTGATCACAAAATTTAATGAGTTTGACTTTCATATGAGTCATGTGTAGAATGCACTTTTTGTGATTTAATTAATGAGATATATGGGATGTTTTAATAGGTTGTTTGCATCCAAGGAAGGAAGGTTCTTTGAATAAGAAGAATTTGAAAGGAATGGGACTGAACTGCCAAGAGAAAGAGGCAGTCAAGAGGAGTAGAATGTAGAGGAGGGGTCTTAGAAAGAAACCGACCATGCTGAGAATTCTAGATTGTGCTGAGGAAAAATACAAGAAAGCTACCTCTATTATTAGAGTGCGCAGTTGAAGAAACTGTCAATAGGGAATGTTGGCTGAAAATGCATAATTGTGGAGAGGGACTTGGATGGAAAAGGTTTAGATCATGAATTAGTGGTGCCCAGATGAGCAGAATGATAAAGCACATGACAACAAGGATCTACAAAAATTCAAGGACAACCATATACAACTCAAACACAAAAATAAATAAATAAGGATGAAATAAATATGCATTGGAGTACATAATGGAAGTGATGCATGAAGGAATATAATAAAATGAACGTACATGAAATGGGCATGATGAGATTGAATGCTTAATTTATATTGATGTGCATTTGTGCAGGTGGACATGCTTGAACATGCATATGGAATTATTGTAGAATACGAGTAGTTTGTTGATATGCACACGTGCATGTGTGTGTGTGAAATATTGAAAATATGATATAATTGAGTATGAATGATGATGGATTGTGTATCTAGGAAAATTATTATAGCATGGAAGAAGATATTGATGATGTTGTTGCATATGAAATCCATCCATATGAAGACAAAAAGGAGATGGTAAGAGTGCTAATCAAGGGAATCAGTGAAGGGAGCCCATGAGTTTCTACAAAATACCAACCGATCAGGAAAAATCAATTAATGTAGTAACAACCATGCATATATGCATTTGGGGTTGTTTACGATGCATGAATGCTGAAGGGAATTGAGGTAAGAATTCTATAGGCTAAAATTTTCCAATAATTTTAATTGATGGGTAAGGGAAGAGGGCCTTGAATATAAACATGATGTGTAATGTATGAATGCAATTACATAAAAAAAATTAATTGCATATTATGTTATATTGGTTATGAGATCATAATCGACTCATGTCGGGAGACGTACTCTTGATGCAACAATGAATTCCATTAGAGATGGACATGTGTGAGGCCATGTTGTGGTTGGATATGGAAGGGATATAACACCATAAAAGTGAGTAATGGATTTTCCATGCATAACTAATGTTTGGACTACAATTTTTCCGACATGAGAGATCACTAAGAGAATTATATTCCTAGTGTTGTGTATGGGTTGAAGAGGAAGGTATCCAAATGATAGGACATGTAAATGGGGAAGCGTTTGGCTGATGTGTTAAGGCATGGGCTATACCTTCCGAATCACAAGGTGGAATACATGACATGGATATAGGTTATTCCGGAGTCAATGCCATGATGCATTGTGTAAATGTGGCCATGGGTAACGACACATTGGTTTTATCTATTGGTAAAGTTTGATTGCATTATGAAAAGCTTGGTGTGTTGATAATGCATGTACACTGAATGATAGTTTCATTTAAGATAATATGATTAATAGTTGAATTCCATTTTTAAATGAACAAGGGTTGGAAATGACTAAATTGTTGGTAAAATTCAATTATGAGATCATTTCGTGAAACTGTTGTAAATGTGCATGAGTACTAACAATCTATTTAGTTGAGTGAAAATTGAGAAAATTGCAGGAAGAATGGTCTTGGATATTGTGGGGAGGTAATCCCATAAAGAAGACCGATGCTTATAGATGAAAGAGCCAAACATAATGAGAATAAGTCTCATGCATGGGGAATTTTATTTCCCGTATAAACAAGTTTTGAGAAATTAATAATTGAAAATTGTTATTATGTGCTAACAATTTGTTTGGATGCATGAAAGTTAAAAAAAAGTATTTGTAGGTAGAATGGTCTTGGGTATGGAAATGGTGTAAGCCCATAGGGAAAACTAATATCTATAGCTGCAATATCCAAACATAATGAGCAAAAATCTCATGCCTGAGAAAATTTATTTTCCAGTATAAAACATATTGGAAAATTAATAATTGAGAATGGTGTATCACATGTTAACTGCATGCATATGATGCAGATGAGATAATTTCCACCGGTTGGAACTCACATGTGAAATACCACCTTGGAAAATGATGGATCACATGAGGGACTATATAATAGTGAAAGGGATGATTGATCCTAAAATGTGAGTATAGAAAGGACATAGAAGTTTAGAAGAGAAGATAAGATTAAAGTCCAGTGGATATGTTAGAAGTTGCTTGAAGTTGTTGAAGACTGAAGAAGCAAGTTGTCATGCTTGTAGAAGAAATAGGTTGTTAGGCCTGAAGAGTGAACTACTATGTGGGAGTTGTATTTTCGAAGAACTAGGTTGTCAGGCCCAAAGAGAAAAATCTTGTGTGGGAGTTGCACTGTCGAAGAACCGGGTTGTTGGGCCTGAAGAGTGAACTCATGTGTGGGAGTTGCACTGTCGAAGAACTAGGTTGTTAAGCATGAAGAGTGAAATAATGTGTGATTTTCACTACAACCAAAAGGTTGTTGCTGGTTATTTCCTAGTATTTCTTCCTAGCAATAAGTTCCGTTAATATCCTAGTAGTTATATTCCTTGGAACTTGTACAAGAGACCCTTTTAAAATGGTGCATCCCATTGGACTGAGAACAATGAAGGGGTCACATTAGGAATGGTAAAATAAAATCAGATGAGAAAAATGAAGGTGTACTGGGTTGGGAAAGAGTGTGGAAGAGAGCTAGTGGAAATCGAGATGGCTGTAGGAGAAGGCTAGTTGGTTATGTATCTATTTTTTGGGGTTGGAGGGTCTATGTATCTATTTTTTGAGGCATGAGAACCTATATATTTATATTTAGGATAGAATTCATATTTGATGTTAGGATGGAGAGACTATATGTTGATTAATTGTAAGAGATCAAATATTGTAAAATGAATGTACACCTGGTGGTGTTGTGCACTGAAGACAATGCAAAAATAAGGGGTATGGGAATTTAACATCCCCAATTTTAATCTCCACAAATTATAATGTAATTGTATAAATGTGAATTAGGTTGGTGAGCCAATATGTGTTGGGAAGATGAGCCTGTATTGATTAATATGGCTAAGGGATGAATTGTATATTATGTACACTGAAAAAAATAATAAAAACAATAATCATTGGTCACGATATGAGAGGGATGGTAGTGATGGGGGGATATGATTCCACAAGAGAGGGGCTAAAGAGCAGTTTCATTCATGGGTATTCATCCAAACCCACTTCTTGAATTTTATTATTATTGGATGAAAACCTTCTATTTTCTCATGAGTGTTCCCAAAGATAATCATTGAATTCATGTAAGAGGGTGGGTGTGAGGAGTCACACTACTACATATGGTGTTGAATTCCGACAGGGAGTTCCAATGGTATGGATAAAATTGATCATACTGAAAGATATTACTAAATAACTATCAAAATTTTGTTACTTTTTATCCAAGTGCCCCGATGTCCATTGATATTGCGATAGAGTGCCAATCATTTTTGACATTCCAACTCATAGTCGATGGTCACCACAAGGGCCATGTGGCACTCCATCATCAAACGCAAATCGCAGGGAATGTTTCTAAAACCATGAGCTATGACTACTCACTCAAGGACATGTAAAGCTAGTTATGATCGAATTATGTAACTCTCATATGGATTGAGGTTCTCTCCACGAGGATCATATAAATATAAAGGTTCTCAAAATGTTCTACATTTTGGCATTTTTGGTGGGAATCGGGTGATAGAAAGGTTGTAAGTAGAGTGATATGAAATGAGAGGCTTGTTAGATCATATACATTAGGAGGAATCTTTAGAGAGAACAAAGGTGTGGGATATGTATTTCACTTTGCTGG
>ML789353.1:57563-70333 GCA_009831015.1 Picea engelmannii
TGAGGTTTTTTTATGCTATATTGATGTTGGGTTCTTAATACAATTTGAGTGGTTCAAAATGTAAATGAGTTTCTAAGCCATTTTACATAAGCTTGTATGTTTAGTTTTTCATTTGCAGTCATAAAAGAGTATGTTGTGCAAAGATAAGCAAAAAATGCCTAGTAAAACCCTATAAATGCACAACTTGTTTGCAAAATGTAAGACAAGGTTTTATTATAGTGTAGATTTGAGTTGTGAAAGTTGTTGGGGGTATGGTTTGTAATATTATACCTGATCATGTTGTTAATTTTTCATTTGCAATTTAAAAAATGGTTGATGTGCAAAAGAGGTAAAGTTTTCCTTGTAGATTGGAAGGTCAAAACTGTACTAAGTGATGAAATTAAAATGCACACCCAAGCTTCCCTGTAGCACCTAAAATTGTTTTATATGTTGTACGATGGTTATATTTATATTTTATATTTACCTATGTGATCTAAAGTGAAATTTTATAACATAAGAGCTTGATTTCAAGAACCTAGATTTCAGATTTCATGTAAATTTGAAGTCAAAACTGCCTTAGAGTAAAATGCACGCCCTTGTCTCAATTTTGACCCTAGTTGAGTGGTTCAAATTGAAGAAGTTGTAATTTGTGAATTTACACCTTGACAAAACTGTATATTGGCACTTCCAGATAAAAAAGTACCCGATGTGCATAAAGGATAAAATTCTCTTGTAAAACCGAAGGGCCAATTTGTTAAAGTTGGCTATAGGAAAGTGCATGCCCAAAGTTTGATAATCCTCCATAATTTAATATTTAATTTGTAAATTTATTATTAAAATAGTTATAACATTTTTGTACAATTATAAGTGCATTTTCACTTCTATAAGGATGATTTATATTCACAAAGATGCATGACCTTTTGATGAATCAAAGGATGGTGGGTTATGAGAGAAATCAAGGTCAATTGATGCATCCCTCCTACTCCCATGTAGGGCTACACGACCTCCTATTCAAGGATCTTTGATTCTTGAGTCAAGTTACCCTCTAAGACCTTAGAGATCTCCTTTTGTATCTAAACACAGGCCCTTTCGACTCTGTGGTGAAAGTCTTATGGTACCCGCAACCTTCCCTCTCGCTCTTCTGAGAAATCTCATAGTACTAGGCGTTAGCTCCTTTTCTGATAATCCCCCTCTTGATATGACCTTGGGCGATGACCTCATGTGACCACGCGATTGTGGGCGTGGCTAAAGGTGGTTTGATATCAAACTACTTTTCGGCCCGTAATTCTCCTCGAGCCTCCACGTGTCCTCTTGCCAAAACCACGGTTTGGATTACGGCCCGCCCTCAATGTTTTAAAGTTTGTGAAACTACTATCCCCACAATGCTACGGGACCATTGATCTTATGATCTTGATGGTGTTGTCTGAACTAATGGTTCATATCTGCCCCTCCTAAATCAATAGATGTGATCTCCTTCATGATTTCGGACTTTCGACTTTTCAAGTCTCAAACCTTGCTTTCATCCGTATGTCAATCTTCCATAGTTGACGATCTGTGGACACCTATCCTTCTCAATCAATGGATGTGCCTTTACTTTGGGTTTTTAATATTCCAACTTAGATCAATGGTCCTGTGCCCCCTCTCTTGATCAATGGTTGAGATCTCCTTTGGGTCTCTGGACTTCTAAGATATCAAATCTCAAACTTCACTTCCCCTCAAAGTACACGGGATTCTACCATGCATCCTACTAAATTGGACGGTTGAGGATTACTTTGGGAATTTACTCAAAGTTCACAGATTTATTCCACGTCTCCCCCGATTCGACGATAATGAGTTACTTCGAGACTTTACCCAAAGTTCACTGATCTACGCCACATCTCTTCTATATCTGGTGGTCCAGATTCACTTTGGATGATCCAATGCTTGAGATTCACTTTGGACGATCTGATGACTGATATCTACTTTGTATGATCGAATGATTGAGGTTTACTTCGGCTCTCTGGTTCTCCAGGCTTCGGGAGTTTCAACTCTCAACTAAAACTCGCGAAGTGATTTTCTCAGAGTCCACGATCTATCACCATGTGTCCCTCTGGATCGGACGGTCCAGATCTCCTTCAACTCTTCAGGGTTCAAGAATCTCAACTCTCAACAGAAACCCCAATGAAATTTACCCGGAGCTCGCGATCTGTTGACAAGTTTCCACTCACATATCAACGACTCTCGGTTCTTCGGCTATTCACACTTCAGGAGTTTCAATTCTCAACTGAAAAACTCTCGAATAGATTTTTTCGAAGATGCTCGTCTGCTGACACGTATCTCCTGGCGATCATTAGTCAGGATCCTACTTCAGCTATTTCACCTTCTCTTCATCCAAAAACTTCCAGAGCTGTGCATCTTGCGCCACCTATCTTCCCTAATGATGGACGGTCCCAAACTACTTCAGGACTTCAAAACCTTCGTAAGTTCTCTCTCCTGCGTGTGTGAAGTTCTAAGGCTCGTGCACCTTGCTCTGATTAGACAATTGTTGATCCTTTACATTGTGATCCAACAACCACTGTTGCTCCTGCTCCTGAGCTTCTGATTTCTTCTGACTTAGAAGATTTATCAGTCTTCAAAGGTCTCGACCTTTTCTCCTCCTACGAGTCGGACTCTTGGATCTCGTCAACACTTATGAAAAGTGTTATCCCTTCTGAGCTTGATCCTTAAAGGATTTAAATTTTCCATGCACTCCTTGTGTTCAGGGATTTCGATAACTCAATTCAAAGAATTTCTTGAAAACAAATTATTCTCCCCCTCCTAACATTCCTCATTTCTTGTTCTTTGACTCTTAGTCGTTCCTTGACGTTGTACACTCCTTGCACCTGGTCTAATTTTCCTCTCCTCTCTCTCTCTAAACTCTTTTGAGTCAATCTGAGACTCAGTCGACGCACTCCTTGCATTCGAGATGCAAACCTTGCATATGAGTTTCAGAAGAGAATAAATTGAAACTTATCTAGTTTCGTCACAAACTCATACGATCAACTTCTCGAACAATCATACATGAATGAAATGAAATGAGCGACATACACAGAATGAAAAATTCATTCATTCACACATTTAAATGAACACAATCCAATATTTGGGACAATTTTTCCTATTCTATTCATTCATGAAACAAATTACATATATTGCAGTTCCTCCCCACGTCTTTATTCTACTCTATTCTGCTCTATTGATCTCTATCTTCCTATCTCATAATACTTTTACAATACAACAACCAACTATATAAGTACTGGCTCCACGAGCTCTCTTGTTCTGTCTACAACCTATCCTATCAAGTCATAGCAGTTACCTACTTTGTCCTATTACAATAACTAACAACTATTTCTAGATAATAGCCAACACTCTATATCTGCAATTCCTTACAGTCCTATACGACTTTACAAACACGACATATTTAAAAATGTTGTTCCAAAAATATCTCAAAAACTCGATTTACTTCTGAGTTAAATGTCGATTTGAAACTTTGTCATGCTGAGATGCCATATATGTTCCTCCACGCTTGCGTATTTGAATTTGAAGGAGATGCTCATGCATCATACTCCTCTGGTTAAAATTTTCATGGACTCTTGTCCATGAGCTCCTGTACTATTTTTCCATGCTTAAAAATGTCAGGTTCTTTGACCCAAATTGCATCTTCCATTGGATGATCTTTCCACTTCACTAAGTATTCAGGATATGTATTCCTCCTAGACTTCTTTCCATCTCTCTGCTCAATAATTTTCTCCATCTCAGGTTTTTCTGTTGTGGGCAATTGTTCTTCCCATTGAAATTCATTTTGATCATATGATTCTCCTGCCTCATCTCTCCTGTAAGGATACAGGTCTGCAACATTGAATATCGATGATATCCCAACATTGTCTGGAAACTCAATTTCATAAGCATTGGCTGTGAATTTTCTGAGAATCCTGCATGGTCCTATATTCTTCATATTCAACTTGTTATATGTTCCTCTTGGAAACCTTTATTTTATCAAATGAGATAAAACTTCATCTCCAAATTCAAATTGAACTTCTCTCCTCTTTTGATCAACTCTGTTCTTGTATTTATGGTTGTTGTCCTATAGTTGTTCTCTGACTCTGTCATGGAGTTTCTGCATTTCTGTTGCAAACTATTCTGCTCCAGCATTTCTGAACTCTTCTTGATTCAGATCTCTCAACTCTGTGATCCCTCTTGGATGCATACCATACACAATTTCAAATGGACTTTTCCCTATGCTCCTGTTCATTGAATTGTTGAATGCAAATTCTGCTTGTGCCAAAATCTGATCCCATTGATGACCTTGCTCAATGACTAAACTTCTTAACAAGTTTCCTAGACTCATGTTTACTACTTCAGTCTATCCATATGTCTAAGGGTGATATGCTGAACTAAAGGACAAGTTTGTCCCCAACCTCTTCCATAGAGTCCTCCAAAAGTGTCCTACAAATTTGGTGTCCCTGTCTGAGACTATGCTCCTCAACAATCCATGTAGTCTCACCACTTCTCTGAAAAACAAATTGGTTATGTGTAGAATCCTTTGTTTTTCGGCATGGTATGAAATGTGCCATTTTTTAGAATATGCCCACCACAACAAATATGGAATCGCTCCCTTTTTGAGTTCTAGGCAATCCCAATACAAAATCCATACTAATTGCATCCCACGACCTCTCTGCAATTGGTAATGGCTGATACAAACCAGTTTTTTGTTTTCCTCCTTTTGCATACTGACAAATTTTGCATTTGTTTGCAAACATTTTCACCTATGCCTTCATTCTTGGCCAATAATACAAGCTGCTCAGTTGTGCAAATGTCTTATCATGACCAAAATGTCCAGCTAAACCTCCACTGTGTTTTTCTTTCAGCAAGTTATCTCTCATTGAGCATTTCGGTATGCATAATTGGCTTCCTTTGAAAAATAATCCATCTTGGATCAAATATTCAGTCCATGGGATTATCTCCCAACAAAGGATTCTTGCATGCCTCATAAGCTTCCTTAAAATCTACATCTTCTCTATACATCTCCTTGAGGTGTTCAAACCCTAAGGTCTCCACTTGGAATTCCTGTACAATTAAACTCCTCCTGCTCAAAGCATATGCAACTTTGTTAGCAGTTCCAACAATATGTTTAATAACAAAAGTAAAAATTTTCATAAATTCTACCCATTTAGCATGTCTCTGATTCAACTTTTATTGCCTAGTAATAAAATGTAAATCTTGGTTATCACTGTACAAGACAAATTCTTTCAGAATTAGATAGTGCCTCCACTTCTTCAAAGATTCAATAACTGCATAAAATTCTTTGTCATATGTGGAATACTTCTTCTTGGTTTCATTCAACTTCTCACTGAAATAAGCAACTGGCCTATTATCCTGACTCGAGATTGCTCCAATAGCTAATCCACTTGCATCACATCTTACTTGAAATGTTTTTCCAAAATCTGGTAAGACCATAATTGGTTGTTCTGTGATTTTCTCCTTCAACACTTTGAAACTTTTTTCAGCTTCCTCTATCCAACTAAATGACTTGGGTTTCTTATTCATAGTGTCCAACATGGGTGTACATATACCGCTGAAATTTTTGATAAACTTTCTATAAAAATGCGCTAACCCATAAAAACTTCTCACCTCAAATATGCTTATTGGCGATGGCCATTCTTTGATTTCTCTCACCTTTTTTGTATCCATGTTTAATTCATTTGAAGATATCACAAAACCCAAGAATATGACTTCCTTCTTCATAAAAGAGCTTTTCTTTAGATTTATCAGCAATTTCTCTTGCTGCAACTTTTCCATCACTGATTTCAAGTGTCTTAAGTGTTCTTTATCTGTCTTATTGAAGATTAGTATGTCATCCAGATATACTATGACAAATTTTCCTATGAAGTCTTTCAATACTTCATTCATCAACCTCATAAATGTTCTTGGTGCATTTGTCAACCCAAATGGCATGACCAACCATTCAAATAATCCTTCAGTATCCTTGAATGTTGTTTTCCACTCATCTCCCTCTCTTATCCTTATTTGATGATATCCACTCTTCAAGTATATCTTGGAAAAATAACTTGCTCCACTCAAACAATCCATCAAATCATCCATCCTTGGCAAAGGAAATCTATACCTGATGGTTATCTTGTTGATGGCTCTGGAATTTATACACATTCTCCATCCTCCATCTTTCTTTAGACTTAACACAATCGGTACTACGCATGGGCTTAGACTTTCCCTAACTAAACATTTATCCAATAACTCCTGGACTTGATTTTTGACTTCCTCATTCTCCTTAGGTGTCAACCTATAAGATTCTTTGTTTGGTAAACTAGCTCCTGGAATAATGTCATGATGGATTATACTCCTAATGGGTGGAAATGAGTGAGGTAAATCATCCACTACTATGTCAACAAAGTTTTCTAACAGTTCCTGAATTTCTTCAGGAAAATCTTCCACATAAGTATTTGTAAGGATAACTCTAGGCTTCCTCACTATGACAAATTGTATTTCTTTCTCCTTCTTGACTTCATTCAATATTTCTTTCCCACTCATGAGAAGTATAATTGAACTAGCTTCCCTCTTTTTCTCTTTGTCTTCTATGGGTAACAACATATGTGTCCTACCATGAATAAGTTTTATGTCAAACTGCCATGGTCTCCCCAATAAAATATGACAGACATCCATAGGAATTACATCACACAATACTTCATCCCTATAACCTCCTATTTTAAATTCAAATTGGCATTGTTGACTTACCATTACTTGATGTCATTTATGCAACCATGATACCTTGTATGGATTTGGATGTGTAGTTGTATTCAACTCCAGCTTCTCCACCATCTCTACAAATATTAGATTGTCAGTGCTCCCACTGTCTATGATCACCTTGCAAACTCTGTCTTTCATCTTGCAAGAAGTCCTGAACAAACTTGTTCGTTGAACTGGCTCCTCTACCTCCTTCTCTGGTTTAAGAAGAACTTTCCTCATCATGAGGTTCTTTCCTCCTTCTATTGCTTATGCTTCCACATGCTTTTGTGCTTCAGCAATTTGTGCTTCGCCTCCTCCTTCTTTATTTCTCTCGGGACATTCCCAAGACTTATGCCCTGGTTTTCCACATGTATAACATCTAACTTCTCCTCCTCTAGATCTTCCTCTTCCTCTGGAAAAAGAGATTCTTCCTCCATGTTGTCCTTCCTTAGAACTTCCACATTTCTTTGGGTGACTATGTTGTTTTCCAGCTTCATGATTTGGTTTCTGGAACTTTTCTCTACTGGTTCCCTTAACTCTTCTTGAATTTCCTCCTTTGTTTCATTGGCTTTGTTTCCTGGCCAATTTTTCTTCATATTTCAAGGTCGCTTGCTAAGAATCCTCGACTTTACTAACATACATCATGTTGATCTCCTCTTGTATTTCATATCTCAGCCCATCTATATACCTGGTTGTTTTCTCATCTTCATTCTCTTTCTGTCCAACCCTGATGTTTAGTTTGTAAAATTCTTCAGTGTACTCCTTCACTGATAAGATTTTCTGCCTCAGATTCTGTAATCTCTTGAACATATTGATTTGATAGTCCTTTAGGATAAATTTGGCTTTCAACTTGGCTACCATCCTATCCCAGTTCTTAATTTTCTGCTTACCTTTGCTCCTGTGTTCGGCTTGCAATTCATCCCACCATAGTGCTGCATGACCTTTTAGTCTTGTCACTGCATGCTTCACCATCTTTTCTAATTCAATATCTTCATAATCGAAGTATTTTTCCATAGCACGTACCCAATCTAACAATTCTTCAAATTCTAAATTTCCTTCATACATTGGTAACTCTATTCTTTCTCTGGCTCCTATTCTTGAAACAAATTTCAATAAGCGATCTTGTGCAGCATCCTCTGCTACATTTTCTTCAACCTCTATCTCTTCGCTCTCAGCTTCACTGATATCTCCAGCGTCTAGTGCTCTTCTTTGCATTGTTTCCATGGCGTCCAGTCTCATTCAGATTCACCTCAATTCTTCTTCCATTTATGGATTTGTTCTACGTCTCTTGGGTAGCATGATTTCACTGCATCACCTTCTATGCTTACAAACAAAAATCAAATTTTCTTGATACCACAAATGATATCAATTCGTCTCCTTTCTCCTTTGTCTGTTATTTGCAAACAAACTCAATATCACCTCTGATACCACCTGAGGCAGCCCCCCTACTCCCTTGTAGGGATACATGACCTCCCGGTCAAGGATATCCTATTCTTGAGTCAAATGACCCTCTGAGACCTTAGTGGTCTCCTTATGTATCTAAACACAGGCCCTTTCGTCTCTCTCGTGCAGGTCTTATGGTACCCACAACCTTCCCCCTCGCTCTTCTATGAAATATCAAAGTACTGGGCATTGGATCCTTTTATGATAAGCCCCCTCTTGATATGAACTTAGGCGATGACCTCACGTGACCACGTGATTGCGGTCGCATCCAAAGGCGATTTGATATCAAACTACTTTTCGGCCCACAATTCTCCTCGAGTCTCCATGTATCCTCTTGCCAAAACCATGGTCTAGATTGCAACCTTCCCTCAATGTTTTAAAGTTCATGCAAATCCTATCCCCACAATGTTATGGGACTGTCGATCTCTAGATATTGACGATGTTGTATGAACTGATGGTTCAAATCTACCCTTTCCAAATCTATGGACCAGATATTCCCCTCCTAAATCAACAAATGTTATCTCCTTCGTGATTCTAGACTTTAGAATTTTCAAGTCTCAAACCCTGCTTTCCTTCATACGTCAATATTCCGAAGTTGACGATCTACGGACACCTATCCTTCTCAATCAAAATATGTGCCTTTACTTCGGGTGTTTAATCTTTCAACTTAGATCAATAGTCCTGCGAACTCTCTCTCGATCAACGGTCGAGATCTCCTTCGGGTCTCCAGACTTTTGAGATCTCAAATATCAAACTTCACTTCCCCTCGAAGTATACGGGATTCTACCATGCGTCCTACTGAATTGGACAGTTGAGGCTTACTTCAGGACTTTACTCGGAGTTCACAAATTTATGCCACGTCTCGCGTGATCTGACGACTATGAGTTACTTCAGGACTTTATCCAAATTTCACTGATCTACGCCATGTCTCTTCTAGATATGGCGGTCCAGATTCACTTCGAATGATCCGATGCTTGAGATTCACTTTAGACAATATGACGACTGAGATATTCTTCGGATGATCGAGCAATTGAGGTTTACTTCATCTCTTTGTTTCTTCGGGCTTCGAGAGTTTCAACTCTCAACTAAAACTTGCAAAGTGATTTCCGAGGAGTCCACAATCTTTTTCCACGTGTCCCTCTGGATCGGATGGTCCAAATCTCCTTCGACTCTTTGGGGTTCAGGAATATCAACTCTCAATTTAAACCTCAATGCAATTTACCCAAAGCTCACGATCTATTGACAAGTGTCCACTCACAGATTGACGACTCTTAGCTCTTCAGTTATTCACGCTTCTGGAGTTTCAAGTCTCAACTGAAAAATCTCGAATAAATTTCCTGAAGCTGCTGGTATGCTGACATGTATCTCCTGGTGATCAAAAGTCAGGATCCTACTTCGGCTATTTCACCTTCTCTTCATCCACAAACTTCTGGAGTTGTGGATCTTGTGCCACCTGTCTTCCTTGACGATGGACGATCCCAAACTACTTTGGGACTTCAGAACCTTGGTAATTTATCTCTCCTGCATGTGCGAAGCGAGAAGGCTCTTGCACCTTTCTTTGATTAGATGATTTTTGATCATTTTCACTGTGATCCAACAACCACTATTGCTCCTCCTCCTAAGCTTTTGATTTCTTCCAACTTAGAATATTTATCATTCTTCAAAAGTCTCGACCTTTTCTCCTCCTACGAGTCCAACTCTTGGATCTCGTCAACACTTATGAAAAGTGTTATTCCTTTTGAACTTGATCCTTAAAGGATTTTGATTTCCCACACACTCCTTGCGTTTAGAGATTTCGATAACTCAGTTCGAAGGATTTATTGAAAATAAATTCTTCTCGCCCTCTTGGCATTCCTCTATTCTGCTTCTTTGACACTTAGTCGTTCCTTGACGTTGTGCACTCCTTGCACCTGGTCTAAGTTTCCTCTTCTCTCTCTCTGAACTCTTCTGAGTCAATCTAAGACTCAGTCTACACACTCCTTGTGTTCGATATGCACACCTTGCATACGAGTTTAAGAAGAGAAGCAATTGAAACTTATCCAGTTTCGTCATGAACTCATATGATCAACTTCTCAAACAATCATACATTAACTAAATGAAATGAATGACATACACAGAATGCAACATTCATTCAATCACACATTTAAATGAACACAGTCCAAGATTTGGTGCAATTGTGTCTGTTTTATTCATTCATGAAACAAATTACATATATTGCAGTTCCTCCCTGCGTCTTTCTTCTACTCTATTCTTCTCTATTGATCTCTATATTCCTATCTCATAATAATTTTACAATACAACAACCAACTATCTAAGGATTAGCTCCTTGAGCTCTCTCGTCCTATCTTCAACCTATCCTATCAAGTCATAGCAGTTAACTACTTTTTTGTATTACAATAACTAATAGTTATTGCCAGATAAGATCCAACACTCTATATCTGTAATTCCTTACAGTCCTATACGACTTTACAAACACGACATATTTAAAAATGTTGTTCCAAAAATATCTCAACAACTCAATTTACTTCTGAGTTAAATGTCAATTTGAAACTCTTTCATGCTGAGATGTCATATATGTGCCTCCACGCTTGCGTCTTTGACTTTGAAGGCGATGCTCATGCATCATCAATGACTTCTAACCAACCAATTATACATAAAATATGGAATAAATATTAACTCTAATTTATACAATAGAATAAAGAGGTCAATATTATAGGAAATATTAAAAGTTACATGATTGTAGAAAAATAATACATATTTCTATACCTATGTTTGTCCAATTTTAAACTTAAAACCCTTTTCCCTGCAAAAGACCAAAAATTGTCTTCTAGGACAAAGAGGGAAAATTTTGCGTTGGTGTAAATTTTTCCTTGGTGCAAAATGCATGCCAAGATACACTAAAATACATGCCCAAGTATCAAAACTCATTCAATTTGAGCGGTTCAAATTGTAATTATTTTTTTAAGTCATTTTTCATAAGACTATATACTTATTTTTTCATTTTTAGTCATAAAAGAAGCTATTGTGCAATAACAGGAAAGAGATGCCTAGTAAAATCCTAGAAATTCCCAACCTGTTTGTAAAGCGTAAGCGAAGTTTTTATTATACCTTAGATTTGTGTTGTGAAAGTTTTTTGGGTTAAGGTTTATCATATTAAACTTATTCATGTTGTTAAGTTTGCAATTGCATGTTTAAAAAGGGTTGTTGTGCAAAAGAGACAAAGTTTTCATTGTAATTTGGAAGGTAGCAACGGTATTAGGTGAACAAATTAAAATTCATGCCTAAGCTTCTCTATAGTTCCAAATATTGTTTTGTAAGTTTTAAAATGGAATTCCATATATGGAAAATATTACCCATGTCATCTAAAGTGAAATTTAAGAACAATATAGGTTTCTTTCATACACCTAGATTTGGGATATGTAAATCTGAAGTGAAGATGACATTAGAGTAAAATGCACGCCCTAGTCTCAAAGTTGACCCAAATTGAGTGGTTCAACTAGAATAAGGTGTAATTTGTGATTATACACCTACATATTTCCTTATAGTGGAAGTTTCATACCTAATGTGCATAAAGGATAACAATTGCATTGTAAAACTGAAGGGAAAATTTGTTAAAGTTGACTATAGGAAGGTGCACGCCCAAAGGCGGATAAGCCTCCATAATTTAATTGTTGAGTTGTAACTTTATTATTAAAATAGTTTTAACATGTTTGTACAATTAGGAGTGAATTTTCACTCCAAAAAGGATGATTTATATGAGCAAAGATCCATGAAATTTTAATGAAATATAGAATGAATATGTCAATATTATATGAAATATTACAAGCTACATGGTTGTCCAAAAGTTGTGGAAAAGATACAATGGTGAATTTTGTATGGTGAGATGATGTATATATAAGACATTGAGTAATTCATTCCTTAATATGAGATAAGTATTCCTTAAGAAGAAAATGCATTCTCAAAAATGGAAATTATGTGTTTTTTTGCTTGAAAACATGACATGCTGTAAAATGCACACACTTGAGTAAAAATGCAAGACTTGTGTTAGGTTTTGCATGATAACTTCTTGAAAGCATAATTTTAGGGAAAATTCATATTGTTAGATGAATTATGCACATTATTCACAGTTTTCTTATGAAATTTTATGAAAAGGGGGCATTGAGGAAAATGCACGCCCTGTTAGGGAAAAAGGCAGGTTGTACATATGTTGTTCTGTCTTGAGATGGTGCAAAGTGAAACATATATTTTGGTTTTGGGTTAAATGAATGAATTAATATGTATTGTTACATATGCAACTCTAAAATGATTTATAGTGATAGATGATATATTAATGATTACACAAGTAAAATATTGTGGTTGTGGATTGTTGTTGTAGATGAAGTTTGAACATACCCTGGAGTGAAGACTGCAATCGTTGTGTTAGGATTTGCATTATATCTTCCTTAAACCATAATGTTAGGGAAAATTCATATCTTTAGATGAATTATACACACTGTCCTTATGGAATTTCATGAAAACAAGGCATTGAGGAAAACACACACCATGTTATGGAAAATGCAAGTTGTATATATGTTGTTGATCCCCATAATTTG
>ML789353.1:86243-97950 GCA_009831015.1 Picea engelmannii
TAGGTGTATAATCACAAATTACACCTTATTCTAGTTGAACCACTCAATTTGGGTCAACTTTGAGACTAGGGCGTGCATTTTACTCTAATGTCATCTTCACTTCAGATTTACATATCCCAAATCTAGGTGTATGAAAGAAACCTATATTGTTCTTAAATTTCACTTTAGATGACATGGGTAATATTTTCCATATATGGAATTCCATTTTAAAACTTACAAAACAATATTTGGAACTATAGAGAAGCTTAGGCATGAATTTTAATTTGTTCACCTAATACCGTTGCTACCTTCCAAATTACAATGAAAACTTTGTCTCTTTTGCACAACAACCCTTTTTAAACATGCAATTGCAAACTTAACAACATGAATAAGTTTAATATGATAAACCTTAACCCAAAAAACTTTCACAACACAAATCTAAGGTATAATAAAAACTTCGCTTACGCTTTACAAACAGGTTGGGAATTTCTAGGATTTTACTAGGCATCTCTTTCCTGTTATTGCACAATAGCTTCTTTTATGACTAAAAATGAAAAAATAAGTATATAGTCTTATGAAAAATGACTTAAAAAAATAATTACAATTTGAACCGCTCAAATTGAATGAGTTTTGATACTTGGGCATGTATTTTAGTGTATCTTGGCATGCATTTTGCACCAAGGAAAAATTTACACCAACGCAAAATTTTCCCTCTTTGTCCTAGAAGACAATTTTTGGTCTTTTGCAGGGAAAAGGGTTTTAAGTTTAAAATTGGACAAACATAGGTATAGAAATATGTATTATTTTTCTACAATCATGTAACTTTTAATATTTCCTATAATATTGACCTCTTTATTCTATTGTATAAATTAGAGTTAATATTTATTCCATATTTTATGTATAATTGGTTGGTTAGAAGTCATTGATGATGCATGAGCATCGCCTTCAAAGTCAAAGACGCAAGCGTGGAGGCACATATATGACATCTCAGCATGAAAGAGTTTCAAATTGACATTTAACTCAGAAGTAAATTGAGTTGTTGAGATATTTTTGGAACAACATTTTTAAATATGTCGTGTTTGTAAAGTCGTATAGGACTGTAAGGAATTACAGATATAGAGTGTTGGATCTTATCTGGCAATAACTATTAGTTATTGTAATACAAAAAAGTAGTTAACTGCTATGACTTGATAGGATAGGTTGAAGATAGGACGAGAGAGCTCAAGGAGCTAATCCTTAGATAGTTGGTTGTTGTATTGTAAAATTATTATGAGATAGGAATATAGAGATCAATAGAGAAGAATAGAGTAGAAGAAAGACGCAGGGAGGAACTGCAATATATGTAATTTGTTTCATGAATGAATAAAACAGACACAATTGCACCAAATCTTGGACTGTGTTCATTTAAATGTGTGATTGAATGAATGTTGCATTCTGTGTATGTCATTCATTTCATTTAGTTAATGTATGATTGTTTGAGAAGTTGATCATATGAGTTCATGACGAAACTGGATAAGTTTCAATTGCTTCTCTTCTTAAACTCGTATGCAAGGTGTGCATATCGAACACAAGGAGTGTGTAGACTGAGTCTTAGATTGACTCAGAAGAGTTCAGAGAGAGAGAAGAGGAAACTTAGACCAGGTGCAAGGAGTGCACAACGTCAAGGAACGACTAAGTGTCAAAGAAGCAGAATAGAGGAATGCCAAGAGGGCGAGAAGAATTTATTTTCAATAAATCCTTCGAACTGAGTTATCGAAATCTCTAAACGCAAGGAGTGTGTGGGAAATCAAAATCCTTTAAGGATCAAGTTCAAAAGGAATAACACTTTTCATAAGTGTTGACGAGATCCAAGAGTTGGACTCGTAGGAGGAGAAAAGGTCGAGACTTTTGAAGAATGATAAATATTCTAAGTTGGAAGAAATCAAAAGCTTAGGAGGAGGAGCAATAGTGGTTGTTGGATCACAGTGAAAATGATCAAAAATCATCTAATCAAAGAAAGGTGCAAGAGCCTTCTCGCTTCGCACATGCAGGAGAGATAAATTACCAAGGTTCTGAAGTCCCAAAGTAGTTTGGGATCGTCCATCGTCAAGGAAGACAGGTGGCACAAGATCCACAACTCCAGAAGTTTGTGGATGAAGAGAAGGTGAAATAGCCGAAGTAGGATCCTGACTTTTGATCACCAGGAGATACATGTCAGCATACCAGCAGCTTCAGGAAATTTATTCGAGATTTTTCAGTTGAGACTTGAAACTCCAGAAGCGTGAATAACTGAAGAGCTAAGAGTCGTCAATCTGTGAGTGGACACTTGTCAATAGATCGTGAGCTTTGGGTAAATTGCATTGAGGTTTAAATTGAGAGTTGATATTCCTGAACCCCAAAGAGTCGAAGGAGATTTGGACCATCCGATCCAGAGGGACACGTGGAAAAAGATTGTGGACTCCTCGGAAATCACTTTGCAAGTTTTAGTTGAGAGTTGAAACTCTCGAAGCCCGAAGAAACAAAGAGATGAAGTAAACCTCAATTGCTCGATCATCCGAAGAATATCTCAGTCGTCATATTGTCTAAAGTGAATCTCAAGCATCGGATCATTCGAAGTGAATCTGGACCGCCATATCTAGAAGAGACATGGCGTAGATCAGTGAAATTTGGATAAAGTCCTGAAGTAACTCATAGTCGTCAGATCACGCGAGACGTGGCATAAATTTGTGAACTCCGAGTAAAGTCCTGAAGTAAGCCTCAACTGTCCAATTCAGTAGGACGCATGGTAGAATCCCGTATACTTCGAGGGGAAGTGAAGTTTGATATTTGAGATCTCAAAAGTCTGGAGACCCGAAGGAGATCTCGACCGTTGATCGAGAGAGAGTTCGCAGGACTATTGATCTAAGTTGAAAGATTAAACACCCGAAGTAAAGGCACATATTTTGATTGAGAAGGATAGGTGTCCGTAGATCGTCAACTTCGGAATATTGACGTATGAAGGAAAGCAGGGTTTGAGACTTGAAAATTCTAAAGTCTAGAATCACGAAGGAGATAACATTTGTTGATTTAGGAGGGGAATATCTGGTCCATAGATTTGGAAAGGGTAGATTTGAACCATCAGTTCATACAACATCGTCAATATCTAGAGATCGACAGTCCCATAACATTGTGGGGATAGGATTTGCATGAACTTTAAAACATTGAGGGAAGGTTGCAATCTAGACCATGGTTTTGGCAAGAGGATACATGGAGACTCGAGGAGAATTGTGGGCCGAAAAGTAGTTTGATATCAAATCGCCTTTGGATGCGACCGCAATCACGTGGTCACGTGAGGTCATCGCCTAAGTTCATATCAAGAGGGGGCTTATCATAAAAGGATCCAATGCCCAGTACTTTGATATTTCATAGAAGAGCGAGGGGGAAGGTTGTGGGTACCATAAGACCTGCACGAGAGAGACGAAAGGGCCTGTGTTTAGATACATAAGGAGACCACTAAGGTCTCAGAGGGTCATTTGACTCAAGAATAGGATATCCTTGACCGGGAGGTCATGTATCCCTACAAGGGAGTAGGGGGGCTGCCTCAGGTGGTATCAGAGGTGATATTGAGTTTGTTTGCAAATAACAGACAAAGGAGAAAGGAGACGAATTGATATCATTTGTGGTATCAAGAAAATTTGATTTTTGTTTGTAAGCATAGAAGGTGATGCAGTGAAATCATGCTACCCAAGAGACGTAGAACAAATCCATAAATGGAAGAAGAATTGAGGTGAATCTGAATGAGACTGGACGCCATGGAAACAATGCAAAGAAGAGCACTAGACGCTGGAGATATCAGTGAAGCTGAGAGCGAAGAGATAGAGGTTGAAGAAAATGTAGCAGAGGATGCTGCACAAGATCGCTTATTGAAATTTGTTTCAAGAATAGGAGCCAGAGAAAGAATAGAGTTACCAATGTATGAAGGAAATTTAGAATTTGAAGAATTGTTAGATTGGGTACGTGCTATGGAAAAATACTTCGATTATGAAGATATTGAATTAGAAAAGATGGTGAAGCATGCAGTGACAAGACTAAAAGGTCATGCAGCACTATGGTGGGATGAATTGCAAGCCGAACACAGGAGCAAAGGTAAGCAGAAAATTAAGAACTGGGATAGGATGGTAGCCAAGTTGAAAGCCAAATTTATCCTAAAGGACTATCAAATCAATATGTTCAAGAGATTACAGAATCTGAGGCAGAAAATCTTATCAGTGAAGGAGTACACTGAAGAATTTTACAAACTAAACATCAGGGTTGGACAGAAAGAGAATGAAGATGAGAAAACAACCAGGTATATAGATGGGCTGAGATATGAAATACAAGAGGAGATCAACATGATGTATGTTAGTAAAGTCGAGGATTCTTAGCAAGCGACCTTGAAATATGAAGAAAAATTGGCCAGGAAACAAAGCCAATGAAACAAAGGAGGAAATTCAAGAAGAGTTAAGGGAACCAGTAGAGAAAAGTTCCAGAAACCAAATCATGAAGCTGGCAAACAACATAGTCACCCAAAGAAATGTGGAAGTTCTAAGGAAGGACAACATGGAGGAAGAATCTCTTTTTCCAGAGGAAGAGGAACATCTAGAGGAGGAGAAGTTAGATGTTATACATGTGGAAAACCAGGGCATAAGTCTTGGGAATGTCCCGAGATAAATAAAGAAGGAGGAGGCGA
Organism: Picea engelmannii; assembly: GCA_009831015.1. Lineage (NCBI taxonomy): Eukaryota > Viridiplantae > Streptophyta > Pinopsida > Pinales > Pinaceae > Picea > Picea engelmannii. The sequence goes on from ML789353.1 coordinate 90,910, forward strand.
AGCACAAATTTCTGAAGCACAAAAGCATGTGGAAGCATAAGCAATAGAAGGAGGAAAGAACCTCATGATGAGGAAAGTTCTTCTTAAACCAGAGAAGGAGGCAGAGGAGCCAGTTCAACGAACAAGTTTGTTCAGGACTTCTTGCAAGATGAAAGACAGAGTTTGCAAGGTGATCATAGACAGTGGGAGCACTGACAATCTAATATTTGTAGAGATGGTGGAGAAGCTGGAGTTGAATACAACTACACATCCAAATCCATACAAGGTATCATGGTTGCATAAATGACATCAAGTAATGGTAAGTCAACAATGCCAATTTGAATTTAAAATAGGAGGTTATAGGGATGAAGTATTGTGTGATGTAATTCCTATGGATGTCTGTCATATTTTATTGGGGAGACCATGGCAGTTTGACATAAAACTTATTCATGGTAGGACACATATGTTGTTACCCATAGAAGACAAAGAGAAAAAGAGGGAAGCTAGTTCAATTATACTTCTCATGAGTGGGAAAGAAATATTGAATGAAGTCAAGAAGGAGAAAGAAATACAATTTGTCATAGTGAGGAAGCCTAGAGTTATCCTTACAAATACTTATGTGGAAGATTTTCCTGAAGAAATTCAGGAACTGTTAGAAAACTTTGTTGACATAGTAGTGGATGATTTACCTCACTCATTTCCACCCATTAGGAGTATAATCCATCATGACATTATTCCAGGAGCTAGTTTACCAAACAAAGAATCTTATAGGTTGACACCTAAGGAGAATGAGGAAGTCAAAAATCAAGTCCAGGAGTTATTGGATAAATGTTTAGTTAGGGAAAGTCTAAGCCCATGCGTAGTACCGATTGTGTTAAGTCTAAAGAAAGATGGAGGATGGAGAATGTGTATAAATTCCAGAGCCATCAACAAGATAACCATCAGGTATAGATTTCCTTTGCCAAGGATGGATGATTTGATGGATTGTTTGAGTGGAGCAAGTTATTTTTCCAAGATATACTTGAAGAGTGGATATCATCAAATAAGGATAAGAGAGGGAGATGAGTGGAAAACAACATTCAAGGATACTGAAGGATTATTTGAATGGTTGGTCATGCCATTTGGGTTGACAAATGCACCAAGAACATTTATGAGGTTGATGAATGAAGTATTGAAAGACTTCATAGGAAAATTTGTCATAGTATATCTGGATGACATACTAATCTTCAATAAGACAGATAAAGAACACTTAAGACACTTGAAATCAGTGATGGAAAAGTTGCAGCAAGAGAAATTGCTGATAAATCTAAAGAAAAGCTCTTTTATGAAGAAGGAAGTCATATTCTTGGGTTTTGTGATATCTTCAAATGAATTAAACATGGATACAAAAAAGGTGAGAGAAATCAAAGAATGGCCATCGCCAATAAGCATATTTGAGGTGAGAAGTTTTTATGGGTTAGCGCATTTTTATAGAAAGTTTATCAAAAATTTCAGCGGTATATGTACACCCATGTTGGACACTATGAATAAGAAACCCAAGTCATTTAGTTGGATAGAGGAAGCTGAAAAAAGTTTCAAAGTGTTGAAGGAGAAAATCACAGAACAACCAATTATGGTCTTACCAGATTTTGGAAAAACATTTCAAGTAAGATGTGATGCAAGTGGATTAGCTATTGGAGCAATCTCGAGTCAGGATAATAGGCCAGTTGCTTATTTCAGTGAGAAGTTGAATGAAACCAAGAAGAAGTATTCCACATATGACAAAGAATTTTATGCAGTTATTGAATCTTTGAAGAAGTGGAGGCACTATCTAATTCTGAAAGAATTTGTCTTGTACAGTGATAACCAAGATTTACATTTTATTACTAGGCAATAAAAGTTGAATCAGAGACATGCTAAATGGGTAGAATTTATGAAAATTTTTACTTTTGTTATTAAACATATTGTTGGAACTGCTAACAAAGTTGCAKATGCTTTGAGCAGGAGGAGTTTAATTGTACAGGAATTCCAAGTGGAGACCTTAGGGTTTGAACACCTCAAGGAGATGTATAGAGAAGATGTAKATTTTAAGGAAGCTTATGAGGCATGCAAGAATCCTTTGTTGGGAGATAATCCCATGGACTGAATATTTGATCCAAGATGGATTATTTTTCAAAGGAAGCCAAYTATGCATACCGAAATGCTCAATGAGAGATAACTTGCTGAAAGAAAAACACAGTGGAGGTTTAGCTGGACATTTTGGTCATGATAAGACATTTGSACAACTGAKCAGCTTGTATTATTGGCCAAGMATGAAGGCATAGGTGAAAATGTTTGCAAACAAATGCAAAATTTGTCAGTATGCAAAAGGAGGAAAACAAAAAACTGGTTTGTATCWGCCATTACCAATTGCAGAGAGGTCGTGGGATGCAATTAGTATGGATTTTGTATTGGGATTGCCTAGAACTCAAAAAGGGAGCGATTCCATATTTKTTGTGGTGGGCATATTCTAAAAAATGGCACATTTCATACCATGCCGAAAAACAAAGGATKCTACACATAACCAATTTGTTTTTCAGAGAAGTGGTGAGACTACATGGATTGTTGAGGAGCATAGTCTCAGACAGGGACACCAAATTTGTAKGACACTTTTGGAGGACTCTATGGAAGAGGTTGGGGACAAACTTGTCCTTTAGTTCAGCATATCACCCTTAGACATATGGATAGACTGAAGTAGTAAACATGAGTCTAGGAAACTTGTTAAGAAGTTTAGTCATTGAGCAAGGTCATCAATGGGATCAGATTTTGGCACAAGCAGAATTTGCATTCAACAATTCAATGAACAGGAGCATAGGGAAAAGTCCATTTGAAATTGTGTATGGTATGCATCCAAGAGGGATCACAGAGTTGAGAGATCTGAATCAAGAAGAGTTCAGAAATGCTGGAGCAGAATAGTTTGCAACAGAAATGCAGAAACTCCATGACAGAGTCAGAGAACAACTATAGGACAACAACCATAAATACAAGAACAGAGTTGATCAAAAGAGGAGAGAAGTTCAATTTGAATTTGGAGATGAAGTTTTATCTCATTTGATAAAATAAAGGTTTCCAAGAGGAACATATAACAAGTTGAATATGAAGAATATAGGACCATGCAGGATTCTCAGAAAATTCACAGCCAATGCTTATGAAATTGAGTTTCCAGACAATGTTGGGATATCATCGATATTCAATGTTGCAGACCTGTATCCTTACAGGAGAGATGAGGCAGGAGAATCATATGATCAAAATGAATTTCAATGGGAAGAACAATTGCCCACAACAGAAAAACCTGAGATGGAGAAAATTATTGAGCAGAGAGATGGAAAGAAGTCTAGGAGGAATACATATCCTGAATACTTAGTGAAGTGGAAAGATCATCCAATGGAAGATGCAATTTGGGTCAAAGAACCTGACATTTTTAAGCATGGAAAAATAGTACAGGAGCTCATGGACAAGAGTCCATGAAAATTTTAACCAGAGGAGTATGATGCATGAGCATCTCCTTCAAATTCAAATACGCAAGCGTGGAGGAACATATATGGCATCTCAGCATGACAAAGTTTCAAATCGACATTTAACTCAGAAGTAAATCGAGTTTTTGAGATATTTTTGGAACAACATTTTTAAATATGTCGTGTTTGTAAAGTCGTATAGGACTGTAAGGAATTGCAGATATAGAGTGTTGGCTATTATCTAGAAATAGTTGTTAGTTATTGTAATAGGACAAAGTAGGTAACTGCTATGACTTGATAGGATAGGTTGTAGACAGAACAAGAGAGCTCGTGGAGCCAGTACTTATATAGTTGGTTGTTGTATTGTAAAAGTATTATGAGATAGGAAGATAGAGATCAATAGAGCAGAATAGAGTAGAATAAAGACGTGGGGAGGAACTGCAATATATGTAATTTGTTTCATGAATGAATAGAATAGGAAAAATTGTCCCAAATATTGGATTGTGTTCATTTAAATGTGTGAATGAATGAATTTTTCATTCTGTGTATGTCGCTCATTTCATTTCATTCATGTATGATTGTTCGAGAAGTTGATCGTATGAGTTTGTGACGAAACTAGATAAGTTTCAATTTATTCTCTTCTGAAACTCGTATGCAAGGTGTGCATCTCGAATGCAAGGAGTGCGTCGACTGAGTCTCAGATTGACTCAAAAGAGTTTAGAGAGAGAGAGCAGAGGAAAATTAGACCAGGTGCAAGGAGTGCACAACGTCAAGGAACGACTAAGAGTCAAAGAATAAGAAATGAGGAATGTTAGGAGGGCGAGAATAATTTGTTTTCAAGAAATTCTTTGAACTGAGTTATCGAAATCCCTGAACACAAGGAGTGCATGGAAAATTTAAATCCTTTAAGGATCAAGCTCAGAAGGGATAACACTTTTCATAAGTGTTGACGAGATCCAAGAGTTCGACTCGTAGGAGGAGAAAAGGTCGAGACCTTTGAAGACTGATAAATCTTCTAAGTCAGAAGAAATCAGAAGCTCAGGAGCAGGAGCAATAGTGGTTGTTGGATCACAATGTAAAGGATCAACAATTGTCTAATCAAAGCAAGGTGCACGAGCCTTAGAACTTCACACACGCAGGAGAGAGAACTTACGAAGGTTTTGAAGTCCCGAAGTAGTTTGGGACCGTCCATCATTAGGGAAGATAGGTGGCACAAGATGCATAGCTCCGGAAGTTTTTGGATGAAGAGAAGGTGAAATAGCTGAAGTAGGATCCTGACTAATGATCGCCAGGAGATACGTGTCAGCAAACGAGCATCTTCGGAAAATCTATTCGAGAGTTTTTCAGTTGAGAATTGAAACTCCTGAAGTGTGAATAGCCGAAGAACCGAGAGTCGTTGATATGTGAGTGGAAACTTTTCAACAGATCGCGAGCTCCGGGTAAATTTCATTGGGGTTTTTGTTGAGAGTTGAGATTCTTGAACCCCGAAGAGCTGAAGGAGATCTGGACCGTCCGATCCAGAGGGACACATGGCGATAGATCGTGGACTCTGAGAAAATCACTTCGCGAGTTTTAGTTGAGAGTTGAAACTCCCGAAGCCTGGAGAACCAGAGAGCCGAAGTAAACCTCAATCATTCGATCATACAAAGTAGATATCAGTCATCAGATCGTCCAAAGTGAATCTCAAGCATTGGATCATCCAAAGTGAATCTGGACCACCAGATATAGAAGAGATGTGGCGTAGATCAGTGAACTTTGGGTAAAGTCTCGAAGTAACTCATTATCGTCGAATCGGGGGAGACGTGGAATAAATCTGTGAACTTTGAGTAAATTCCCAAAGTAATCCTCAACCGTCCAATTTAGTAGGATGCATGGTAGAATCCCGTGTACTTTGAGGGGAAGTGAAGTTTGAGATTTGATATCTTAGAAGTCCAGAGACCCAAAGGAGATCTCAACCATTGATCAAGAGAGGGGGCACAGGACCATTGATCTAAGTTGGAATATTAAAAACCCAAAGTAAAGGCACATCCATTGATTGAGAAGGATAGGTGTCCACAGATCGTCAACTATGGAAGATTGACATACGGATGAAAGCAAGGTTTGAGACTTGAAAAGTCGAAAGTCCGAAATCATGAAGGAGATCACATCTATTGATTTAGGAGGGGCAGATATGAACCATTAGTTCAGACAACACCATCAAGATCATAAGATCAATGGTCCCGTAGCATTGTGGGGATAGTAGTTTCACAAACTTTAAAACATTGAGGGCGGGCCGTAATCCAAACCGTGGTTTTGGCAAGAGGACACGTGGAGGCTCGAGGAGAATTACGGGCCGAAAAGTAGTTTGATATCAAACCACCTTTAGCCACGCCCACAATCGCGTGGTCACATGAGGTCATCGCCCAAGGTCATATCAAGAGGGGGATTATCAGAAAAGGAGCTAACGCCTAGTACTATGAGATTTCTCAGAAGAGCGAGAGGGAAGGTTGCGGGTACCATAAGACTTTCACCACAGAGTCGAAAGGGCCTGTGTTTAGATACAAAAGGAGATCTCTAAGGTCTTAGAGGGTAACTTGACTCAAGAATCAAAGATCCTTGAATAGGAGGTCGTGTAGCCCTACATGGGAGTAGGAGGGATGCATCAATTGACCTTGATTTCTCTCATAACCCACCATCCTTTGATTCATCAAAAGGTCATGCATCTTTGTGAATATAAATCATCCTTATAGAAGTGAAAATGCACTTATAATTGTACAAAAATGTTATAACTATTTTAATAATAAATTTACAAATTAAATATTAAATTATGGAGGATTATCAAACTTTGGGCATGCACTTTCCTATAGCCAACTTTAACAAATTGGCCCTTCGGTTTTACAAGAGAATTTTATCCTTTATGCACATCGGGTACTTTTTTATCTGGAAGTGCCAATATACAGTTTTGTCAAGGTGTAAATTCACAAATTACAACTTCTTCAATTTGAACCACTCAACTAGGGTCAAAATTGAGACAAGGGCGTGCATTTTACTCTAAGGCAGTTTTGACTTCAAATTTACATGAAATCTGAAATCTAGGTTCTTGAAATCAAGCTCTTATGTTATAAAATTTCACTTTAGATCACATAGGTAAATATAAAATATAAATATAACCATCGTACAACATATAAAACAATTTTAGGTGCTACAGGGAAGCTTGGGTGTGCATTTTAATTTCATCACTTAGTACAGTTTTGACCTTCCAATCTACAAGGAAAACTTTACCTCTTTTGCACATCAACCATTTTTTAAATTGCAAATGAAAAATTAACAACATGATCAGGTATAATATTACAAACCATACCCCCAACAACTTTCACAACTCAAATCTACACTATAATAAAACCTTGTCTTACATTTTGCAAACAAGTTGTGCATTTATAGGGTTTTACTAGGCATTTTTTGCTTATCTTTGCACAACATACTCTTTTATGACTGCAAATGAAAAACTAAACATACAAGCTTATGTAAAATGGCTTAGAAACTCATTTACATTTTGAACCACTCAAATTGTATTAAGAACCCAACATCAATATAGCATAAAAAAACCTCA
>ML789353.1:103355-121414 GCA_009831015.1 Picea engelmannii
ACATAAATAAAATAACATTAATAATATAATATGCCCCAATTAAGGGGTAATGATCCAATATTAGGGCTTAACAAATTGAAAGAGTTTTCATACATGAGGGTGCATTTTAGTGTAGCCTAGCATGCAATATGCACCAAGGAAAAATTTTCCCTCTTTGTCTTACAATTGTTTTTTTGGTATTTTTCCATAGCAAAGGGTTTTAAGTTTCCAATTGCACAAAAAAAGGTATATACAGATGTATAACTTTTCTAATGATAACCACATACCTTCCTCTATCATCAATGAAGTTAAACTTCCAACCCCCAAGCAAACTGGTTAGATAGCTAACTATTTTATCCTCATTTGACAATGTCTCTTATAGGAGGAGGATGTCAAGTTTATTCAGATCAATAACCCTTTTCAAGGCTCATTTTTTAAAGGGGATGATTGAGCCGTGAGAATCAAAGGTTAGATAGATCCTAAGGAACCCTTAATATGGGCATTTTCCACTCTAACAAACCCTTCCATTGTCAACTATTTACCAAACACAACTCCATTCATAGATTTATTTTTGAGTGAAATAAATAGACTTATTGCCTCTTCTTTGCACCCTACTTCTCCTTCCATAGTTTATAACTAAGCCCCCTTCAATTTCCACCTCTTAGCCATACCTTCTGATTTTCCTGTAGGTAGATTCAAACATTATTATAAATATGCATTAAATATCTCTTAAAGATCGTAGAAAAACACAAAATATCACAAAAATCATCACATATAAGAAAATTACGAGTCAAACGGTACTGATATTCCATAAAATTTTCATAACAATAGGATATTTACATGCAGATAGATAACATACAGTTACAGTCTCCCTTACAAAATTTGCCAGCAAAGTGAAATACATATCCCACACCTTTGTTCTCTCTAAAGATTCCTCCTAATGTATATGATCTAACAAGCCTCTCATTTCATATCACTCTACTTACAACCTTTCTATCACCCGATTCCCACCAAAAATGCCAAAATGTAGAACATTTTGAGAACCTTTATATTTATATGATCCTCGTGGAGAGAACCTCAATCCATATGAGAGTTACATAATTCGATCATAACTAGCTTTACATGTCCTTGAGTGAGTAGTCATAGCTCATGGTTTTAGAAACATTCCCTGCGATTTGCGTTTGATGATGGAGTGCCACATGGCCCTTGTGGTGACCATCGACTATGAGTTGGAATGTCAAAAATGATTGGCACTCTATCGCAATATCAATGGACATCGGGGCACTTGGATAAAAAGTAACAAAATTTTGATAGTTATTTAGTAATATCTTTCAGTATGATCAATTTTATCCATACCATTGGAACTCCCTGTCGGAATTCAACACCATATGTAGTAGTGTGACTCCTCACACCCACCCTCTTACATGAATTCAATGATTATCTTTGGGAACACTCATGAGAAAATAGAAGGTTTTCATCCAATAATAATAAAATTCAAGAAGTGGGTTTGGATGAATACCCATGAATGAAACTGCTCTTTAGCCCCTCTCTTGTGGAATCATATCCCCCCATCACTACCATCCCTCTCATATCGTGACCAATGATTATTGTTTTTATTATTTTTTTCAGTGTACATAATATACAATTCATCCCTTAGCCATATTAATCAATACAGGCTCATCTTCCCAACACATATTGGCTCACCAACCTAATTCACATTTATACAATTACATTATAATTTGTGGAGATTAAAATTGGGGATGTTAAATTCCCATACCCCTTATTTTTGCATTGTCTTCAGTGCACAACACCACCAGGTGTACATTCATTTTACAATATTTGATCTCTTACAATTAATCAACATATAGTCTCTCCATCCTAACATCAAATATGAATTCTATCCTAAATATAAATATATAGGTTCTCATGCCTCAAAAAATAGATACATAGACCCTCCAACCCCAAAAAATAGATACATAACCAACTAGCCTTCTCTTATAGCCATCTCGATTTCCACTAGCTCTCTTCCACACTCTTTCCCAACCCAGTACCCCTTCATTTTTCTCATCTGATTTTATTTTACCATTCCTAATGTGACCCCTTCATTGTTCTCAGTCCAATGGGATGCACCATTTTAAAAGGGTCTCTAGTACAAGTTCCAGGGAATATAACTACTAGGATATTAACGGAACTTATTGCTAGGAAGAAATACTAGGAAATAACCAGCAACAACCTTTTGGTTGTAGTGAAAATCACACATTATTTCACTCTTCATGCTTAACAACCTAGTTCTTCGACAGTGCAACTCCCACACATGAGTTCACTCTTCAGGCCCAACAACCCGGTTCTTCGACAGTGCAACTCCCACACAAGATTTTTCTCTTTGGGCCTGACAACCTAGTTCTTCGAAAATACAACTCCCACATAGTAGTTCACTCTTCAGGCCTAACAACCTATTTCTTCTACAAGCATGACAACTTGCTTCTTCAGTCTTCAACAACTTCAAGCAACTTCTAACATATCCACTGGACTTTAATCTTATCTTCTCTTCTAAACTTCTATGTCCTTTCTATACTCACATTTTAGGATCAATCATCCCTTTCACTATTATATAGTCCCTCATGTGATCCATCATTTTCCAAGGTGGTATTTCACATGTGAGTTCCAACCGGTGGAAATTATCTCATCTGCATCATATGCATGCAGTTAACATGTGATACACCATTCTCAATTATTAATTTTCCAATATGTTTTATACTGGAAAATAAATTTTCTCAGGCATGAGATTTTTGCTCATTATGTTTGGATATTGCAGCTATAGATATTAGTTTTCCCTATGGGCTTACACCATTTCCATACCCAAGACCATTCTACCTACAAATACTTTTTTTTAACTTTCATGCATCCAAACAAATTGTTAGCACATAATAACAATTTTCAATTATTAATTTCTCAAAACTTGTTTATACGGGAAATAAAATTCCCCATGCATGAGACTTATTCTCATTATGTTTGGCTCTTTCATCTATAAGCATCGGTCTTCTTTATGGGATTACCTCCCCACAATATCCAAGACCATTCTTCCTGCAATTTTCTCAATTTTCACTCAACTAAATAGATTGTTAGTACTCATGCACATTTACAACAGTTTCACGAAATGATCTCATAATTGAATTTTACCAACAATTTAGTCATTTCCAACCCTTGTTCATTTAAAAATGGAATTCAACTATTAATCATATTATCTTAAATGAAACTATCATTCAGTGTACATGCATTATCAACACACCAAGCTTTTCATAATGCAATCAAACTTTACCAATAGATAAAACCAATGTGTCGTTACCCATGGCCACATTTACACAATGCATCATGGCATTGACTCCGGAATAACCTATATCCATGTCATGTATTCCACCTTGTGATTCGGAAGGTATAGCCCATGCCTTAACACATCAGCCAAACGCTTCCCCATTTACATGTCCTATCATTTGGATACCTTCCTCTTCAACCCATACACAACACTAGGAATATAATTCTCTTAGTGATCTCTCATGTCGGAAAAATTGTAGTCCAAACATTAGTTATGCATGGAAAATCCATTACTCACTTTTATGGTGTTATATCCCTTCCATATCCAACCACAACATGGCCTCACACATGTCCATCTCTAATGGAATTCATTGTTGCATCAAGAGTACGTCTCCCGACATGAGTCGATTATGATCTCATAACCAATATAACATAATATGCAATTAATTTTTTTTATGTAATTGCATTCATACATTACACATCATGTTTATATTCAAGGCCCTCTTCCCTTACCCATCAATTAAAATTATTGGAAAATTTTAGCCTATAGAATTCTTACCTCAATTCCCTTCAGCATTCATGCATCGTAAACAACCCCAAATGCATATATGCATGGTTGTTACTACATTAATTGATTTTTCCTGATCGGTTGGTATTTTGTAGAAACTCATGGGCTCCCTTCACTGATTCCCTTGATTAGCACTCTTACCATCTCCTTTTTGTCTTCATATGGATGGATTTCATATGCAACAACATCATCAATATCTTCTTCCATGCTATAATAATTTTCCTAGATACACAATCCATCATCATTCATACTCAATTATATCATATTTTCAATATTTCACACACACACATGCACGTGTGCATATCAACAAACTACTCGTATTCTACAATAATTCCATATGCATGTTCAAGCATGTCCACCTGCACAAATGCACATCAATATAAATTAAGCATTCAATCTCATCATGCCCATTTCATGTACGTTCATTTTATTATATTCCTTCATGCATCACTTCCATTATGTACTCCAATGCATATTTATTTCATCCTTATTTATTTATTTTTGTGTTTGAGTTGTATATGGTTGTCCTTGAATTTTTGTAGATCCTTGTTGTCATGTGCTTTATCATTCTGCTCATCTGGGCACCACTAATTCATGATCTAAACCTTTTCCATCCAAGTCCCTCTCCACAATTATGCATTTTCAGCCAACATTCCCTATTGACAGTTTCTTCAACTGCGCACTCTAATAATAGAGGTAGCTTTCTTGTATTTTTCCTCAGCACAATCTAGAATTCTCAGCATGGTCGGTTTCTTTCTAAGACCCCTCCTCTACATTCTACTCCTCTTGACTGCCTCTTTCTCTTGGCAGTTCAGTCCCATTCCTTTCAAATTCTTCTTATTCAAAGAACCTTCCTTCCTTGGATGCAAACAACCTATTAAAACATCCCATATATCTCATTAATTAAATCACAAAAAGTGCATTCTACACATGACTCATATGAAAGTCAAACTCATTAAATTTTGTGATCAACATGTGTAGCATTCAACACATGCATGCTTTTTAAATGTAATCCAAGATTCTTTGGCTCTCAACAATCCTCAATTCATGGCTCTGACCTTCCAATAGAGTCTTTATACATTCCCTCCTCATGGGACTATCTTAGCATGCAACTCCTTGTTTCACCTCAATATTTCCAGTTGTTCACCTACATAAGTTGCAACTACATGCATATTAATGCACACTTAACATTTTTCTTCCTTATGGATGTTCACCATTATTACCATGAGACTTCAAGGTAGATTCACAAGTATGATGCCCTTTTCCCTATGCAATTTAGTGCATTTATGCTTCAACTTTAATTATTTATTTATGTTGTGGATGAATATTGTTGAAATCCTATAGCTCTTGTCTACCCTATTCTTCTTTATAAACACCCTCTATCCAAGTCCAACTTGGTTGACTTTCATTTCCATCCAATCTGTCTTATTGGTAGTGACTTCCACTCAGGAAAACATTCCCCAACTTTACCTTGTTAGGCCTTTCCAACATCTTGGGATGATGTAATTTACATCATTCCATCACCTCAATGCTAGAGAATTTTGAAATGTCTTATCCATCAGCATTATGGCATTCATTTCCATTATTCTAGTTGTCCACTGACCTTGATAAAATTAAAATACTTCTCTTTACTGCATTGAGTGATTCAATGTGAAGAACTTCTTGGCCACTCAAGATCACTCTACTCCAAATGGAAAGTCACATTCCTCCATTTTCACCTTTTGTATTAATGTTTCATGTGATAAAATCTATTGATTTACCTTTGCAGTTGAATATTAACCTTTCTCTTCTCTTCATGAGTCCTTTGTCAACCTTTTAATACTTTCTCTATAGCCTTTCACTTCTCTCTACAACTCTTTGATTCCTCAATCAATGTTACAAGACCTAACTTGCTTTTGGTCAAATGATTCCTAGGGTCACCCTATAACAGACTCACACAATCTTCATTTATTGAATCTTATCCTCTTACTAGCAATACCTTCACCCACACTCTCTGATTGAGTGTCCCTCTACTTACTAACAATGCCATGTTATTAAGCTTATCCTCTTTATTTCCAAGTGGTTGCACTTCCAAAAGTGCCCCCACACCACTGAATAAGAACTATCATGATCATATGGATTCTTCTTTACCCATAAATCACCTATGGTATGCACCACTATCATCCGGGAATGTTTCTCCAAAATTATTATTATTTGGAAAACTTCCATTTTAAATAGTCGCATGGTTCATAGAAACTAACTATGCCTTTTATTACAACTTTAGGAAAAACCAATATGATTACCTAGAGAACTGAATCCTTCTATCACATTTTCCTCTAGATTAACTTTCCAATGGTTGTACGCATTACTCACTATGAGTTCTGAGCGAAATGTTATGGCTCTTTGAAAGAAGCAATTTCACCCATTCTTGCACCTGATTCACTGGTTCAAATAATTTTTAGAGGCCAACTTTTGTCACCTATAGAAAAAAACATGTTAGGACCAAAAAAAAAATTGTATTATCTATTTATAATATTGATGAAAGTGACCTCACATCAACTCTCATATTTCTAATATATTGCCCCACTCAAAATCTGCAACAATTTGGAAATGACAACTTTGTCCTCTTTGCACTTTCCCCTGATTTTATCCCTGTTTAAGCATCCCTGCACCAAATCCTTTAGAATTTTGACAGAATTCCAATTAGGTATCTTCATGCCTATGTCTTGAACAATTTGTCAAAATTTCACCCGTATCCAGGCTCCAGACTGAGAGCTATGACCTGTAGAAGTTTTGATTGTTTTTCCACTTTTAACCTAGTATGCTACAGGTGTCTTATCTTCCATCCTGTACAATTTTGTATACCCAGATTCCAAAACTAGCTCCATGGTTGTATTCTATGTTCCATGTGATTTCCATATACTATTCATATTCCCCAAACTGACTTCTGAGCAAGGAGTTATAGCCTATGGAAGTAAACTATAATGGAATTATACCATGTACTGTTCCAGCTGCAATTTTCTCATACGAGATTTTTTTGTGCCTGGGATAGCTCACTAGAAATATCTCACTGATCTCTTTCATTTAACCTTTAGAGACTTTATGTGTTGATGATACACATAGTTCTCTTGATTTTGACTACATAAAAATGTCGTTTAGCGCCTTAAATTGCTCTGCAAGTTCAAGACCCTTAAAATATGAAAATTATCAAAAAAAAATGATTGATTTATTTTTTTGATGGTTTGTAGATCCGAGCCATTAATATCAAAATTAGGATCAATCCCAACCATTGATCTGCTTAGTCTTTCCAATTCGTAGCCAAACCTTCACAATCCTGTTAGAAATTATTTTTCAGACCCTTTCCATCGGAAATTTCAAGTTATTGGATACACGGATCCTCCTAAAGTCCATGGTCTAAAATAATATTAGAAACACCCTTTATAAAATTTTCCATTGGAAACTTCCCCTTATAAATTCCATTAGAAACACTCCTTCAGAACCCTTCATAAACCTCCTTTCCGAAAACCCTAAAAAACACTTCTTTCTGAAACCCTTTGAAAACCGACTTTTCGAAAAAATTCAAAAAGACTTATTTTCAAAATGATCCCTTCCAACCATCGATCCCCAATGGACGGTCGATATCTAATATCCTATCCTGATGAATGATCATGATTCATCCTTGAGTCTTTGACCTTTAACCTTACCAAAATCCATTATGGGTCCCACCTGTACCTGACTTCCACGTGGCACTCTTTGATTCTCCTTCTCTGGATAACATGTCATCGAACATGGCATGCTGACGTGGAATTTTCTTCCACCCAAGGCCCTTCTAATATAACATGTTCATCTGATATATCAGATGGTCAACAATCATTCCCACCAACAACCCCAATTATCTTGGGTTTTCAAGTTTCACATTGGTTACCTCAGTCGAACACACTCTTCCGAAAACACAACACCATCACCAAGATTTTTGAACAGAACATTATAAAGACACCTTTCCAAAGGATCCAACAGTTTACATATCTCGCATATCACAATCCAAATATTCTCATAAATCTTTAACTACTCAACCTTTAACTTGGTCGGACTGACTTCATCGTAATGTGAAGTTACCCCCATACTTCCTGAATGGATTTTTCCTAAAAACACTCCCTGCGGAATCCAACAGTTGAGATCAATGTTGATCAAGATCAATGACTCTCTTTCTCTCGGGCCTATGCAATCGGTTTCTTCCTTTGGACTCAACCTCATGCCCAACTCCAAGATCTTTCTGAAACCCAATTTTTGAAAACCTATCAGGAACCCCCTCTTCGGACTTCACAGATGAAATCTCAGCAATTAATTCTCCAAGTCGAAATAATGTGGGTCGTCGATCACCAAAATTATTAGTCACCATGAAAATATAGAATTTGACTTCCAAATATGTTTTTTCACTCTGTAACTCCTATATTGATGACATAAATTTCCTCTTCAACTATTCTGAAGCACTTAAACTCAAATATACCAACAAATTGAGGGATTTCTCTCTAGTTCACCATTTTCCCCCAAATTTGTCACAGAACGAAATTTGCAATCATGAATTTTCCCAAATCAGAGCTCAGTGTTGAACCTTGAGCTATGATAACAATTTGTATCGTACTCAGCCTCCATGTTAAGTCATGTCACTATAAAAATGACTTTTCCTGCTAACATGGAAAATTTTGAAAATGATCCATACTTATACAATAAACCAAGGGGCAACAGGCCCATAATTTAACATGCGTCTAACAACATATACTTAAAATTGAATGCAATTGTTCAAGCAAAACAAAAACCCACAACATTCATACAAAACATTTACATAGTTAAATAATCATAATAAAACATTAGAAACTTATTTTTTTATAAAAGTAACCAATTGGCTACATACAAAGGATGTTCCTCCAAGCCATAGGCTTACTGTTCATTTTCTCTCAAAATAAATCCACCCCCGAGCTAAGGCTATGATTTGAAAAGGAGATATGGCCCTCTTGGTTTTCCACTCTCCACACTCTGAAACCCAAAAAAACAGGTTGCACTCCAATAAATGTTCCCAATCCACCAACTATCTTCCCCACAAACTGCACAACCCAAGGAATTTACCCCCTTCACTATTATCATTCCATCACGTTGTACTATTTGTTCATCAGGGCTTCTAGTGCACTCGATTGGCAAAGAATCTTATATATGGGGACATCCAGGAACTCTTAGCTTCTCTAGGAGTGCTCACAACATTGTTCACAAGGCTTTTCCATTTCCTCAATGGGAAAACACACCATGGGCTTACATCCTATTTTACATGCACACATGCCACATTTCCAGCATAAAAAACTACCCAAAAATGGTTTCCTTCAAGCACAATATGGATAGTTCTCTTCCCAACACTCAACTCCTCTCTTGTTGCCCAAAATCTGCATGTAAAAACTCTCTTCCTTGACCATACAAATTTCCTTCTTCTCCCTTTCTTGCTTGACCCTCACTCTTCCCAAACATGATTGTACTTCAGCCCCGTGCTCCCAATAACTTCGAGATGTGACTTGTCACACCCACCCTCTTACATGAATTCAATGATTGGCTTTGGGAACACTCAAGAGAAATAGAAGGTTTATACACAATGATAATAAAATTCAGAAAAGTGGGTTTGGATTAATACCCATTAATGATACCCCCCTTTAGATCCCTCTCTTGTGGAATCATATCCACCCATCGTTATCGTCCCTCTCATATCATAACTAGGGATTACTATTTTTATTAATTATTTCAATGTACATAATATACAATTTGTCCCTCGGCCATATTAATCAATACAACCTTTTTTCCCCAACACATATCGGGTCACCAACCTAATTCACATTTACACAATTACATTATAATTTGCAGGGATTAAAACTAGGGATGTTACAACTACCCCTTGACTTAGTTGGTTCTCACTTGCTCGACCCCGGTGTATTATCACACCATTGATAATCATTGACTTTGGTTTTCTACACTATCTCAGTTTGGATGAAGACCCCATACATGTGTGACTTTGTTCCATTCATTTTTTTAGTCCACTTGGGATCCACCAATTAGATTGCTTCTTGCTATGTCTAAGCTACATTGGAAATAGTGATATAGATTTAGTTGCAGTTCTCTTGGTCTATTTGGATCTATTCAGTTTTTTGTTAGCCACTTGTGATGAGATTTCTTCTAGTTAGTTATTTCCATATATTGAGCCCCTTTAGTGTTCAACAAGGATTCAGTTATTATGATATGACACCCTTCCAAGTGATATCGATCATATGTATATCAAATCATATGTGATATTGACCACATTTATGTACGTAGATTAGATCCCTCTTGGCCATACCTTATGATGTAATATGCTATGACATCCTTATGTACTTTGGTCTAATCTCTTGACATCATGATCCCATTTTGTATTAAGACAATCACATGAACATGGGTATCCCTACCCCATTGATATTGAGATTATTATATACACCTTATGCAATTGGTTGGTTTTTTGTAGGTGGATATCCAAACTACTTTGGGAGCTATCCTACCTCTTTGATTAGTCCTACTCTTTTCTCATTGATCTTTATCCCCTGGTATAATAGAAAGAGACTTGTGATGTATTTCGGTCATATGATGTGCTCCTGACCTCACACATTAGGGGGAATTTATTGTTAGCCTAATATTTCTCACCTACTTTGTTAGGAGTACTTTCAACCTTAAACATCATATTTTGCAGCCTTTAGACCTCATTCCCAGAATTTCCATCATCATATAACCTCAATTTTACCACATGAGTTGAATCAAACATCCAAATTTGACCAACAGACTAGCGTGTAGTATTTGCCTCATTTTTTGCATGGGAGGTATGCACTTATCCTTGTCAAATATGTGTGGCATCCCTTAAAAAATAAAAAAATAAAAAGAATATTTGTTTCCTTGACTCACTAATTTTGTGCATCTTCCAAAAACGATGTAATGGAATAAAGTGGACCTTACCAATCCATTATTTCAAAAATAGCATTTGATCTAGTCTTCAATAGTTATCCTTATCCCTATAATTCACTAATACTTTGGGATCATTCACATTGAAGTTATATATAGAACTTATTCTACTACAAACAAATCCATCTGATTCACTCATTTCATCCATCTATACGCTGCAAGGTTGTGCCACCAAATTTCCTCCAGAAAGAGAAAAGCACTTGTTGTGAGAAATCCCCCCTATAGAGAGGTTGAACTCCCCTTGGATCGAGTTTCCTTTGATCCAAGACAGAAGGAAAAAAAATGGACACTAACTTCCCCTTAAGACTAATTTATATGTTCATTAATGAAATCAAAAGAGAGGGAGAAAGAGGAAAAGGTAGATGGCTTACCTTTTTCCTATAGGTTGTCCTCATTGCTCCAACTGTTGAACTTGATCTCCAATATCTTGATGTGGAAGTAGCCATCCTGCAAGAGATGAGACAATCCTCTTCTGCTATTATATATTGTTAGATGAAAGTAGATTTATCTATGCTGGAATTAAACAAGAAAAATACAAACATTTATGAAATGAACAATGTAGACATTAAGAGAAATAGATCAAACTATATATTAAAAGTGGAAAGAAATGGAAGATTTACAACCTTAATGACGATGTTGCAGCAATTCCTCCAAGCTCTCCTTTTTCCAACCCCTTTGTGCCACAAGACTATAGGTATGATGCTATGAACTACTTCCTCACAAGATCGACGGTTTCATATTCCCAAGTTCCCCCATTTTCACCTTAGAATGCCCTAATTATATAGGAGTTGGAGGCTTAACCACCATGGAGACGATCACTCACTATATCCACTAAATTGGGATCTCCAAGATTTTTAGGGAGAAAATATCTCTCAAGGATTTTAGGGAGAAAATATCTCTCAAGGATTTTAGAGAGGAAATATCTCTCAAGATCCATCAAATTAGGATATTGGTTTGAGAAAATCTCTCAACCATCCATGAGACTCTCAACTTCTCCTTAAAATTAGGAAACTAGATGTGAGGTGGATTCTCACACTAAATTAATTTCCTTTTTTCAATAAAAATGAATAATACATGTGCACATAGTATTTTGAACTTCATATGATAAATTTCACACCCGACATGACTAAGGATCATGACAAACACTCCCTCACTTAAGTGTGACAAATAGGTGTGTAAAAACACCCTTAGCCTAGGTCTTTCTACCATTGAGGAATACTCACTCTACCACTTGAAGCTTGGAATGGAGCATACAAGGAGGCAAAGGACCCTCCTTTGAAGTAGATTTGGATCCCACCTTCTTCAACTATATTGAGTTGTTGTTTGTAAGTTTCTTGTTTCGATTATTAATATAATATTTCATATTATTTATTGTATATTATGCTTTTAATATAGGATGCACATTGTCTAGTTTACCTTTTTTGGCATGAGATAGAGTAAGGAATGATTTACTTTCTTATATGTTTTAGTTTACTTCCATTTTATCTACTAGTTGATAAACACAACAATTAATTAGGTACTTTTTAGTACATATTTCTAATAAACCACCAATACCATTGCACACACTAAAGAGTATGTTAGAAGGGAAGATAATTACGAGGGACTATTGGTGTAATACCCCTAGGTCGAACCCCAATTGTAATGTACATATAGGCTAGTGAGCCAGGATATTTTGGGCCAGAGCCTTTGTATATGCATTTTGAGTCCAGAGTGTCTGTGTGGTTATTAGGCTGGAGAGATAGATGTTAAAAGGCCAACGAGCCTATATTTGTAATATGTAATCACACCTAGATATTAATAAAAATAAATCAATGTTGCATACCAAATAGACAAAAAGAGATGGGGGGATAGAACTCCACTAAAAGGGAAAGGGGGGCTAAGAGTCTAGGAAGAGGGGCTAAGCCCAAAGGAATATTATATTAATATTCCCAAAGTCTAAGTTATGGATACAATTATATCCTAAGTTTCTAAAAGTGGGGTACGTACCCCAAGTGGTAGTTCCCAACATGACAAGTGTTAAGTTGGGAACATGCATATATATAGTGGGGAAATAGTGTATTTTCCCAAAATTCTCTCACTATTCACTCACTCAGTCTTGTTATACGTACACTCTGCCATCCATTATCCATACCTGTAGTTGGGAAGCATTGGATTTGTTAGTATTCTGCAAACCTGGGTAATTGTATTTGAAGAAGCTATTTGTTAGGCCTATGTATTTTTTACGAGACAAGTTGTCATGCCCGTGAGAATTCTCTCCATGTGAGAGAACTGCTGGAAATTTTTTCCTTGTACACAAGGTTGCAGCTATAAAGTTATGAGACTTCTTGTCTGGCATGTTGTTGAAGCCTCGGAAGGGAAGTGGGGTAGTCGAAGGACTGTTGAGCAGAGAATGGGTGCACTTTCTAGGGTGGGACATGCATGTGGTGAATGAGAGGTTGTAGCTAGAGTTGGCACCTTAATCTGAGCATTTCCATTTTAGATAGAACTTATACTACCTTAGGATTCCTTTCCCCTTATGGATTTTTAGCCCCAACTTGGGAGTGACCTATTGTTGAGGGTTTATGAGCAACAAAGTCTATGGTTAGGAGGAAATTATGACATATGCATGCAGTTGGTGACTTATTTACAAAAGATAGGCATTTATTATGTCTTTGTTTTAATTACTATGTTCTTATTTATCTATTTTCTGTTATGGGTATTCACTGTTTTAATTATGCTTAGGTTTATATACTGTTAGAAATGCATTTACGTTCATATGCAGAGCATTTAAGTAATTCAATGGTATCATCAACTCAAACATTTTATGTGGCATGGCCCAACTTGGGGATGGGGATGATACAATGTGGTATCAGAGCTCCAATTTTGAAACTGAGCCTACATGATCTGGATAACGGAGTGTTAAAGACATAAATTGTAGAAAACTAATTTTCAAAGGATATCTGTAACATGTTTGATGAAATTATTGCAGTGAAATTGGGAAGAATTCTTGGAAAATTTCAAGAGTAAATGAAGGAATCAAGCCCAAGATTTCAGATTATTCAATTTAAATCTCTAATTCGGAAAATTAGGGCTTGCATATGGTTTAATTTTGAGTTTACAAAGAAGCCATAGTGCCCATGGTGAAATTGGGCGAAATTGGGCAAAAGCCCCAATTTTTGCAATGAAAATTTCATAGGAATTCGACAAGGAAGAATTGAATTTTGCATACACGGGATGAATTTATTTACAAAGGTCCAAAATTGTTCATATTGAGATTAATTGTGGAGATTTAATGGAATACGAGAGAAGAAATTTCAAAATTATGCATTTTGGGCATATTTGGGAAAATTGAGAAATTTGGGAATTTTGGCAAAATTAGAAAGTTTTGGGTATTTTTTTGTACAGTGATGTCAGCATGATGTGGAATCCATGTGTGAGATGACGTGGAATTAAGGTGATGTGTATTTCCATGGTGACAGGTACATGGTGGCAAGAGGTGGCAAGTGAGGTGAAGTCACAGTGGTGGGGCATTTGCCTGCCTACGGAACTGTGACATGGATCTGCAGAACCCTAATGCGAGGGAGTCCCATAGTTGTTTTGGAAACCAACAGAGGGAGCACAATTTACCACAATTTGACACATCATCAGTCCATAAAAATTATGGTACTATTTGCGGACCCCCCCTATTAACGGTCGATAGGTTGAGGGGGTTTGCGATGCAACAATGATCGTTGATCGTCGTCGACTCCCTCCAATCCACAAACGTTGGATCTAAATGCATGAAATTTAACACACACATAGATATTTGGCATGGGATGGGGCCCACCCATCCACGCGACTAGTAAAATGATGCCACTTGGTGGCATGACTGTGGGGCCCGAAAACAAAGGATGTGTGCATCGATGGAGGTAAAGAAGGAATAGAAAGAGAAGGAAGAAGAAGATAGAAATTGACAAGGTGAGGCCAGGGTATCCAAGTGTTGAAATAGCACCACCTCAAGGTTCCAGGTGGACTAGGATTCCACATCATCATCCCAGTCAGTGGGACTTTAAATAAATTTCTCATAAAATAATGAAAATTACCAGAAAATTAAGGTGTTTTCTAGGTCATGTTTTTGCAGGCCATTTTCGGAGGCCTAAACAATATATTTTGAAAATCAAATTCATACACATAGAGTTTCTACAACTAAAATAATAGATCTCAGAGAGATATTTCTAATGATATAAATGTTTTGTCAAACTGAGCATGTAAGAGGAAGTTACAGGCCAAACTGTACAAGGTAAGTTTAGGGTACCGGTTCACTATGGAGGCCATAACTTCCTACTCGAGAATCAGATTGAGGCATAGGAGTAGTATATGGAAACATATTGATCCATAAAATAAATCCATGGAGTCATAATAAGATTCTAGGAACTTATAAGTGCACAGTAGGACATAGAATTCACCTATAGCATTTAGTGCTAAAATGCGTAGATTGACCAAAACGTCAACATGTTGTATCCAACATCCTGGAGCCTAGATGAAAGTCAAACTTGGTCAAGTTGTAAAAAATATGATCATGAACGAACCCAATTTATCTCCTATCAAAATCCCAAAAGAGATGATGTCATAGATGCATGGACATGGTCAATATTGCACATGGTTGAGAAGTGTGCAAATGGAGAAGATGGGTATTGATTAAATGGTCATAAATTTATGTTCATAACTCAGAATTGAGCAAGAAAGAAGTCATTGGAAAGTTTTTGGACATAGGAGTCCATATATTCACCCATAAAAATGAGTTGAGTTGTGTAATTCACAAGAAAATGGAAATACTATTTCTGGTGTTTTAAAAGGACAAAATGGTGCATAATCCTAATAGATTTGTTAAATTATTGTAGTCTAAAAAGTCCTATTTCCTACACATTTTGAAAAGTTAAAGCAAAGTAGAACATATCATAATTGGAAGTGATATTAGAGACATGGAAGAGGAACATGTAACCTATAGTCATGAAAATAAATTTAGAGAGTTGTGTGTGAGCATGGGTAATTCAGGGACATAATCTAATGGGAATGGAGAAGCCAAAGAAGAAAGTATAAATTTGGTGGAAAATATAGTGAGTCTCCAAAGAGATGTTCAAATATATAAGTTTGATAATGAGGGGTGTATGAAATCCAAGGAGCAACAATATGGATTCAACATCAAGTTGTTGCAGAGCTTGGACAAAATAGAGAAGAAAATGGATGAGACGGAATCAAGAAAATTAAGGAGTCATAGGTCTCATTCCAAGAGAGGAGAATATGAAGGTGTTGGTAGACACCATCATCAGTCACCAAGAGAGTCATTAGAAGAGAACACAATGGTCCAATATTATCTCTTGTCATAAGGAATAAGAGGAGGTCGAGAGTATATGAACTACAAGTAGAAATGAAAAATATCAAGCCTCCTACCTTTGATGGTGAACACAAGAAAGATGAAGATGTAGAGACTTGGTTATTTGGGATGAGGAAGTACTTTCAATTGCACAACTATTCCTCACATGCAGGAGGGAGAATTTCAATTTATCAACTAAAGGTAAAAACATTAATGCGGTGGGACCAATTTGTACATGTGCAACACATTGATGAGAAGAACATTACTTGGAAGGAGTTCAAAAGGTATTTTCAAAAGAAGTACTTAACCAAGAATTATTATGATATAAAGATGAAATATTTCTTCAAAATCAATATTGGGAGTATGACCATGGATGAGTATGAAAGGATATTCTTAGATTTGTTAAAATATGTTGACTTCATCAAGGATGAATAGGTCAAGATTCAAAGGTAACTGAGTGGGATGCCATCAATTTTTAGTGATAAGATATAATATGCTGATCCCAATACATTGGATGAAAACATAAGGAGAGATCAATTCCTCTATGATCAACATAGAGGAAGACCAACTTTCCAAAAGGCTTGGGAAGACAAGAATAATGGCCAGATGGAGCAGAGGATGAAGGGGACCAAGCCATTATTTTTCAGAAATAATAATTAGGGGAAGCCACCTTCCAAGGAGCCCAGTATGACAAAAACAGTGGGGAAAAGACCAATGTATCAGCCTATTAAATGTTTTGGTTGTGAATAAGAGAATATGTACATAGATTTCCCTCACATAGGAGAAAAAGTGAAGAATTTTCACAATGTACAACAAGCTAATACAGTGGAGTACATAGGAATAAATGTACCAAGGATCTACACAACTCTGGATAACAAGCAAGTTGAGTTTCAATCCCACATGATTGAATTAGAAGGTAAAGGAAAAGGAAAATAAGATAAATTCCCTTGTGAAATCTGGGTTGGCTAACACTGGAGCTTTGGTCAGCACCACCTTGATGTCTTCGAACGACTTCCTGGATTCGGGGGTCCATTTTATCTCATTACCTTTCCTGAGCATACTCATGATGTGATTTATAATCTCGGCCAAATTGGGAATGAACCTCCTCATAAAATTTACCTTTCCTAGGAAAGACTACACTTCTTTCTTGCTCCTAGGAGTGATAATCTTCATAATCCATTCCACGCTACTAGGGTCTATCTTTATGCCTTCCTTCGATATGATGTGTCCCATCAAATTTCATTATTACATCCCGAAATTTTATTTTTTCGGATTTAATGAGATGCCAAACTTTCTGCATTTCTGGAAAACCTTCTTCGGATGTTCAATATGTTGTTCGTCGAAATCAGAAAACTATGTGATGTCGTCCAAGTAAATCACGATAAACTTGTCTTTCTCCTTAGCAAATTCTATATCCATGGCCCTTTGGAATGTTTCTCCATGCTCATAAGCCTAAAAGGCATCTTTTCATACATGAACATACCCCACGAGGTCCTAAAGGTTGTCTTCTCCTGGTCATCTAGGTGCACCGTGATCTGATTGTAACCAGAAAAACCATCCATCATTGACATTTTATGGGATCCAACTACCTTTTGTAGGATGTAGTCCATCTTAGGAATCAGGTAGGTGTCTTTGAGGGACACTCTATTCAGGTTCTGAAAGTCTACACATAACCTTATTTCGTCGTTTTCTTCCTTATAGGCACAAGGTTGGCCACCCACTTTGAAAATCTCAAAGAAACAATAATTTTGGCATAAAATAGTTTCTTTACCTCCTTTTCAATCTATTATAACCCTATATTTCATAGGATAAGATGGTGATTGATATTTTCTTCTGTAAGTGATCTTGTGTGGTAAATGATATTCCATG
>ML789353.1:121808-135505 GCA_009831015.1 Picea engelmannii
CTCATGCCTCTCTCCTTCGTGCTCCTATTACCTTTCACCTTTCACCACCTATCCTCCAGCCTATCACATCCACTCACTCTCCATCATACATGTCACCTCCCAATTACCCATCATCTCCTGCTTACATGTCATCTATCCCTATCGCTTACACTCCTTCATATACTCATCCCATCTCCACTGGACACTTACCCCCACGTCATCCTATATGTAAGCATTTTCCTCCTCCCAAAACTATTTTTGACTAGTCATCTTCCAAGGAAATGTACATGATAACTAGGGCTCATTTTGAAAAATTGAAAGAGGTTTTTCTCCACAATGGGATGAAATACAATAACATCTCTCATATTTTTCACAGGTGCCATGAATTGGGAGAAACGAGAGAATATTTGAGCTTTATTTTTTAGGATTCTAGATTTTCCTGTTTGACACATCTTCTTCAAACCCAGATCCCGGACAGCTAGAGATGAACTTTAAAAACCTGAGAGAGGTTTTTTCTCAGAACAAGATGATATATAAAAACCTCCCACGAATTTTACAGAACTACCTCATATTGTGAGATTCGAAGATCCCTTTGGACCCCATTTTTCATAATTTCAGGGGAAAAGAGTCAAAAGAACAAATGGAAAAGAGCATAAATTGAAGGCATCGATCATCAACAAATCCCACAAAGCAGCCTCAAAAACTAAAAATTTATTATAACCTGTCCAGATTTCGTGGCATAAATCTTTCTGATTTTCTGTGATTGTAATAGTTAGTTTAAATTTTCCTAAAATAAATCATGATATGTTATGATAGGATAGCTTGTAAATAAACTTTTAAATACTTCCCATTTCTAAGTATGAGAGGTTGGAACCTGTTTAATAAAAAGTGCTCATTATTGTAATCAGCTCACAGAGTTACAACAGTTGCAGGATTCTTGTGTCACTCATGTTGGTGAAGTGTTTCTTACTGTAATATGTTTTCTTTGTTTTCATATGTGTTTCCTTTCTCTATTGTTTTAAAGAGAATCAAGTTTAGGATTTTTTTTAAAAGACCCTGTTCTAGTTTAAAGCAATATCAATGTTTTCTACTTTAAGTTTAATTCCAGGATTCTTAATTTCCCTATTATAACCTAATCTACTTATTAATTCTTCCCAGTCATTCATCAAACCTTAAAGAATCCAACAAAGATTCCTACCTTGTCCTGTAAGGTTGTCTGTAGAACATTTCCTTGACTAAACTCCAGCTTGTGACTCCATTTCCCAATGGCTCATTTTACCTTTTCCATCCAAATAATTCAAAACAAACAAACAACCCCGTACTTTCATAACTAGCCTAATATTCTAATCCAAACAAAGCTAAATCATACAGAGAGATCCCTCTCTGAGTCTTGCAGGGATAGATCCTTGACTCCAAAGTGGTTTTTTAGTTACCTCTACCCATTTCTTCCTCAGCCTGAGAAATTACATAGTGCTAACATAGTGGTGACCATACTGGGGAATCTTCCTCAAAAAGCATATCAAGTTCCAAATCTTATTACTGATGGTGGACAGTGATCAGACACAAGAAGGTTGAATCATACACCTGACGACTCTAATCAAATCCAATCAGTTTCAAAGATTCCACTGGAGGAAGAACCTAAAACAATGACGAGACAATCTAAAAAGATCAGGTATGCAAGTTGGAATTTTAACCAAGACATAATTGGTTTTATTTTTAATTATTTCTTCCCTTTTTGTGAACCTGGACAAGACCATATTGTTGAAAGTCATGTTGATCAAATTCAACCTGAGGAACCTCAAGAGATCAAGCCTAGTTTTACAGCCCTTTACATACTCCTACACCTGTAAATATTCCAGATAGATACAAGCCACTTATATCACCCCCTATAACCCATGATTTCCCTGTCAATTACTACAAATACCTTCCCAGGTTTGATGGAGAATATGGTAACAACACTGATGAGAAACACATTTAGGGTTTTGAGAATTTTCTTGATCTATTTGAGGTGGAAGAAGATGATGTTTTCATC
Source organism: Picea engelmannii (assembly GCA_009831015.1). Lineage (NCBI taxonomy): Eukaryota > Viridiplantae > Streptophyta > Pinopsida > Pinales > Pinaceae > Picea > Picea engelmannii. The sequence continues at coordinate 123,820 of ML789353.1, forward strand.
ATACTTTTAGCTCTATATTTGCAAGATAGAGCTAAGGAATGGTTCAAAAGTTTGTCAGCTACAAGCATATCCATTTTTTTATCAGTTTGTAGAAGTCTTCCTTGGTAAATGGGAGATCAAGAGAAATATTTTTCTCATTTTAGAAGAATATGATCATTTGAAAAGACAACCAAGAGAGACAGTGCAACACTTTTCATCCATATTCAATCAAGTTTACAATTCCATGCCTGTTGATATAAGACCACCTCTTGGTTTAGCTCTCTTACACTACCCAAGTGACTTTGATCCAAAGATGGCATTTCAATTGAGAGAAAGGGACACTAAAACACTCAAGGAAATGCAAGATAGTGCAATTAATGTAGAAGTTTATTTACTGATCAAAAGGTCAAAGATCAAGGAAAAAGAAAGGAAGAAAATAGCAAAGGAGCAACTAAAAGATTCAGAAGCTAAACTAGACATCTTGGCCAGCACAATGAAATAAATGATGTAGAAAGTCATCATGGGAAATGAAATTGTTGTTCAAGGGAATAATGTTCCATTGGTTACAGAGAAAGAAAGGGTTATTGTTCTCAAACACTTTGCAGCTCACCCTTGGTATCATGGATTGGAAAATGATTATTTCATGTATTCAATTCACAACATAGTCAAAGAGGAACTTCCAACTCAACTTATAGAAGAGCAATCAATTGATATGATGTGTATGTTTGATGACATTTATTTCATGGATGATCTACCCAAGTATGATAAATATGATGAGGATTACACCAAGGTGAATTCTTCAAAACCATTAGTAGCATATTATTGGGAGGAAGAATATCAATTGCAAAAAAAATATGGCAGTCAGCCTGTGCATAACAATTATGACAAAAATGTGCAAAATGAAAAAAATCTCAGAGTAAGTGGAAAGGCTTTACCCTTATGTTTCTCTTCATTTCAATTTCTGAGAGAAAAATATAAACAAGTTGTCGGTAGTAGAGATGAAGAATGTTCTAATGAATCTATTGAGGATGTCATTGATGACATGGAAGTTGTTCTAGACCCATAATTGCAGCCCTTGATCTACATTGATTTTCAAATTCCAGATGAAAGCTTAGAGCTTGAAATAGAATATGAGTTAATCCAAAATAATTTTGTACCATTAAGCTTTAATTCATTTCAGTTTTTAAAGAATAATATTGATCATGTCCTAAATGATAAGCACATAGAAAACTATGAAGTGTCATTGGAACCAATGCAACAATGATCCCAGTTCCTACATGATCCAATAGTTGATGTGTTGGATGACTTGCGTTGTCCAAGTCATGTTCCATTTGTGAGTTATGGGATTAAAATAATTTATGATATAGACATGATTAAGTAGTCAGTTTCATGGTCTGGTTCAACAGGAGCCTCTTTTCACAGTTCATCAGAATATCTGCAGTCAAATGAGAATTTGCATAATGATATAGATAGCATATGTATATTACCAAGTCGTGGTTTTTAATTGGTTGAATTTGAATATCAAGAAATAGATCATGTCTATCATGATCCTATAGATATCTATATGGAGGAGCTCTTGTTTTCAAAATGTCAATTGATACCTGGAGCCTCTTTGATTTTCAATAGTTCCAAAGATTTATGTTATGAAGATCAGGTTGGAAATCAGTTCCTTATGCCTTTGCAAACTCTAGTTTTGATGCCTGTCAAAAACAGTGAAATAGCTGAGCTATTGGATCAACTAATAGATTGGATTCATTGGCATTTTTCCATTACCTAACTAAACATAATTTTAGCATGTTAGAATAGGATTATATGTACATAAATAATCTTACTAGGTAATAATCTCTTCAATAGTCATTCTCGGTGTGTGAATAATCTCGGCTTGGCAAAACAAATTTTAGCTTCAAGTTTCCGTTCAGATTTATAGCATGTGTTTTCAAGTTTCATGTTTCAGTTTCAGATGAAGAGATTATAGGTTATAGGTTTTGGGATCAGCCCAATGAACAAAGCTACTTATTCTACAGTGTTCTTGGCACCTTGCAAGGAGAGCACCATCCCCAAGTGGAGCCACTATTATAACCCTATATTTCATACGATCAAATGGTGATTGAGATTTTCTTCTGGCAGTGATCTTGTGTGGTAAATTATATTCCATGCTGCAAATAATTTCCCAAAGGAAAATAAAAGGAGGTAAAAAGCAAGGTTTGCACAGTCAACATACCCCTTGATTTGATAAATTTGGGTATTTAACATAGGAAAGTGTTTTTATAATTTGGAATTGGAAAACAAATGTTCAACACTTTACCCATTGCATGTTTTTACCCTAAGTCGCAAGTGGACAAGATCTTTTGTCATATAGTGGGTAACATGTGTGAAAGTATTATAGGTGGATCAAGCAACACTCAGATCAACGGTCGACAGTGCTTTTCGGACCCGCTCTAGCTTTTTTCCTTTAAATGTGGCAGGGGGGTCCGGGAAAGCAGTTTTCTCGGTGCAGGCCCTGCATAACGTGTCAACATCTCATCATTTCGGACCCCCTCGCTCAATTATAGTTACCATATACCACCCCCCCTCCAGAATCCTAACAAACCTTCACTCCAATACCTCCTACGCTCCCGCTTACACCTATCTTCCACTCACCTTCTCGCTTTCTCATGCCTCTCTCCTTCGTGCTCCCGTTACCTTTCGTCTTTTTCCACCTGTCCTCCAGCCTATCACATCCACTCACCCTTCCGCTCACTCTCCAACCTACACGTCACCTCCCGATTACCCATCATTTCCCACTTACATGTCATCTATCCCTATCACTTACACTCCTTCATCTACTCATCCCATCTCTGATGAACAATTACCCCCATGTCATCCTATATGAAAGCATTGTCCTCCTCCCAAAACTGGTTTTGACCAGTCATCTTCCAAGGTGATGTACAGGATAACCAAGACTCATTTTGAAAAATTGAAAGAGGTTTTTCTCTGCAACAGGATGAAATACAATAACCTCTCTCATATTTTTCACAGGTTCCATGGGTTGGGAGAAAGGAGAGCATCTTTGAGCCCTATTTTTTGGGATTCTGGATTTTCCTGTTTGACACATCTTCTTCAAACCCAGATCTTGGACAGATCGAGATGAATTTTTAAAAATCGAGAGAGATATTTTCTCAAAACAAGCTGATATATAAAAACCTCCCCAAGATTTTACATAACTACCTCATATTGTGAGATTCAAAAATCCCTTTGGACCCCATTTTTCATAATTTCATGGGCAAAGAGTCAAAAGGATAGATGGAAAAGAGAAGAAATTGAAGGCACCGATCAACAACAGATCCCATAAAGCAGCCTCAACAACTCGAAATTTATTATAACCTGTCCAGATTTTGTGGCAGAAATCTTTCTGATTTTCTATGATTGTAATAGTTAGTTTAAATTTTGCTAAAATAAATCCTAATCTGTTATGACAAGATAGCTTGTAAATAAACTTATAAATACTTCCCATTTCGAAGTATGAGAGGTTGGAACCTATTGAATTAAAATTTCTCATTATTGTAATCAACTCACAGAGCCACAGTTTATCAAATACATTAATACAGTTACAACAATTGTAGGATTCTTGTGTCACTCATGTTGGTGAAGTGTTTCTTACTGTAATATTTTTTCTCTTTTTTTCATATGTGTTTCTTTTCTCTATTGTTTTAAATAGAATCAAGTTCAGGATTTGTTTTAAAACACCCTGTTCCGGTTTAAATCAATATCAATGTTTTCTACTTGAAGGTTAATTCCAGGATTCTTAATTGCCATGTTATAACCTGATTTACTTATTAATTATTCCCAATCATTCATCAAACCTTAAATAATAACAAAGGTGCATAGCTTGTCCTGTAAGGTTTTCTATAGAACATGTCCTTGACTGAACTCCAGCTTTTGACTCCATTTCCAAATGGCTCATTTTACTTGTTCCATCCAAACAATTCAAAACAAACAAACAAACAACCTTGTACTTCTATAACTAGCCTAATATTCTAATCCAAACAAAGCTAAATCATACAAAGAGATCCCTCTCTTAGTCTTGGAGGGATAGATCCTTAACCCCAAAGTGGTTTTGTATTTACCTCTGCCCATTTCTTCCTCAGCCTGAGAAATTACATAGTGGCAACCATACTGGGGAATCTTCCTCAGAAAGAATATCAAGTTCTAGATCTGATTACTAATGGTGGATAGTGATTAGACAAAAGAAGGCTAAATCATCCACTTGGCGACTCCAATCAAATCCAATTAGTTTCAGAGACTCCACTGGAGGAAGAACCTGAAACAATGACAAGACAATTTGAAAAGATCATGTATGCAAGTTGGAATTTTGTCCAAGACGTAATTGGTTTTATTTTTAATTATTTCTTCCCTTTTTGTTAACCTGGACAATACCATATTGTTGAAACTCATGTTGATCAAATTCAACCTAAGCAACCTCAAGAGATCAAGCCTAGTTTTACAGTCCATGTACATAATCCTACACCTGTAAATATTCGATATAGATACAAGCCTCTTATCTTACCCCCTATACTCCATGATTTCCCTGTCAATTACTACAAATACCTTCCGAGGTTTGATGGATAATATGGTAACATCACTACCGAGAAACAAATTCAAGGCTTTGAGAATTTTCTTGATCTATTTGAGGTGGAAGAATATGATGTCTGCATCAGACGTTTAGCTCTATCTTTTCAAGATATAGCTCAAGAATGGTTCAAAAGTTTGTCAGCAGCAAGAATAGCCAATTTTTATTAGTTTGTAGAAGTCTTTCTTGGTAAATGGGAGATCAAGAGAAATATTTTTCTCATTTTAGAAGAATATGATCATTTGAAAAGATACCCAGGAGAGACATTGCAACACTTTTCAACCAGATTCAATCAAGTTTACAATTCCATGTCTGCTGATATAAGACCACCTCTTGGGTTAGCTCTCTTACACTACCCATATGCCTTTGATCTAGAGATGGAATTTCAATTGAGAGAAAGGGACACTACAACACTCAAGGAAATGCAGGATAGTGCAATTAATGTAGAAGCTAATTTACTGATCAAAATGTCAAAGATCAAGGCAGAAGAAATGAAGAAAATAGCAAAGGGAGAAACTGAAATCTTCAGAAGATAAAATGGACATTCTAGTCAGCACAATGAAAGAAATGATGCAGAAAGTCATCATGGGAAATGAACTTGATTTTCAAGGGAATCATGTTCCATTGGTTACAAAGAAATAGGGTTATTATTCCCAAACACTTTGCATCTCACCCTTGGTATCATGGATTGGAAAATGATTATTGCATGTATTCAATTCACAACATAGTCAAAGATGAAACTCCAACTCATCTTGTAGAAGAACAATCAGTTGATATGATGTGTATGTTTTATGACATTTATTTCATGGATGATCTAACCAAGTATAATAAATATGATGAGGATTACACCAAGGTGAATTATTCAAAACCATCAGCAACATATTGTTGGGAGGAAGAAGATCAGTTGCAACTCAAATATGATAGTTAGCATGTGCATAGAAATTATGAAAGAAATGTGCAAAATGTAGAAAATATTAGAGTAAGTGGAAAGGCTTTACCCTTATGTTTCTCTTCATTTCAATTTATGAGAGAAAATTATAAACAAGTTGTCAGTAGTAGAGATGAAGAATGTTCTAATGAATCTATTGAGGATGTCATTGATGACATGGAAGTTGTTCTAGACCCATAATTGCATCCCTTGAGCTACATTGATTTTCAAATTCCAGATAAAAGCTTAGAGCCTAAAAGAGAATATGAGTTAATCCAAAATCATTTTGTACCATTAATCTTTAATTCATTTCAGTTTTTAAAGAAGAATATTGATCATGTCCTAAATGATAAGCACATAGAAAACTATGAAGTGTCATTGGAACCAATGCAACAGTGATCCTAGTTCCTACATGATCCAATAGTTGATGTGTTGGATGAATTGCATTGTCCAAGTCATGTTCCATTTTCCAATTATGGGATTAAAAGAAGTTATGATATAGAAATGATTAGGAAGTCAGTTTCATGGTTTGGTTCATCAGGAGCCTCTTTTCATAGTTCTTCAGAACATCTGTAGTCAAATCAGAATTTGCATAATGATATAGATAGAATATGTACATTACCAAGTCATGGTTTTGAATTGACTGAATTTGAATATCAAGAAATAGGTCATGTCTATCATGATCCTATAGCTATCTATATGCAGGAGCTCTTCTTTTCATAATCTCAATTGATACCTGGAGCCTCTTTGATTTTCCATAGTTCCAAAGCTTTATGTTATGAAGATCAGGTTGGAAATCAATTCCTTATGCCTTTGCAAACTCTAGTTTTGATGTCTGTCAAAAAAAGTGAAAGAGTTGAGCTATTCGATAAACTAATAGATTGGCTTCATTGGCATTTTTCCATTACCTAACTAAATAGAATTTCATCATGTTAGAATAGGATTATATGTACATAAATAATCTTACTAGGTAAGCATATCTTCAGTAGTCATATTCTCAGTGTGTGAATAAGATCGTCTTAGCAAACATTTTTCCAGCTTCAAGTTTCAGTTCAGATTGATAACATGTGTTTTTCAGTTTTCTATTTTAGTCTTAGACAAAGGGATTACAGGTTACAGGTTTTGGGATCATCCCAATGAACAAATCTACTTCGTCTACGGTGTTCTTGGCACCTCGCAAGGAGAGAACCATCCCCAAGTGGAGCCATTGTTATAACCCTATATTTCATAGTTTTAGATGGTGATTGAGATTTTCTTCTGGCAGTGATCTTGTGTGGTAAATGATATTACATGCTGCAAATAATTTCCCAAAAGAAAAGAAAAGAAGGTAAAAAGCAGGGTTTTCACAGTCAACATACCCCTTGATTTGATAAATTTGGGTATTTAACGTGGGAAAGTGTTTTTATAATGTGGAATTGGAAAAAAAGGGCTCAACACTTTACCCATTGCATGTTTTTACCCTAAGTCGCAAGTGGACAAGATATTTTTTCATATAGTGGGTAACATGTGTGAAAGTATTATCAGCGGATCAAGAAGAGCTCAGATCAACAACCGACAGTGCTTTTCATACCCCCGCGACATTTCTTCCTTTAACGGTGGGGAGGCGGGTCTGGGAAACCGGTTTTCCTAGCGCGGGCCCCACATAACGTATCAACCTCTCATCATTTCGGACACCCCCTCCCCCCACTCAATTCGGCTTACCATCTACACCCCCCTTCAGAATATATCCAAATATCCACTCCAATACCACCTGTGCTCCTTATTACACTTGTCTTACACTCACCTTATCGCATGCTCATGCCTCTCTCCTCTATGCTCTTGTTACCTTTCATCTTTTTCCACATGTCCTCCAACCTATCACATCCACTCACCCTTTCTCTCACTCTCCAACCTACACATCACCTCCTGATTACCCGTCATATATATATATATATATATATATATATATATTACACTCCTTCATCTACTCATCCCATCTCCACTAGACACTTACCCCCACGTCATCCTATATGTAAGCATTGTCCTCCTCCCAAAACTGTTTTTGACCGATCATCTTCCAAGGAAATTTATAGGATAACCAATGCTCATTTTGAAAAACCAAAAGAGGTTTTTCCTTGAAACGAGATGAACTACAATAATCACTCTCATATTTTTCACAGGTGCCATGTATTGGGAGAAACAAGATCATCTTTGAGCCCTATTTTTTGGGATTCCAGATTTTCCTATTTGACACATCTTCTTCAAACCCATATCCCGGACAGGTGTGGATGAAATTTAAAAAACTGAGAGAGGTTTTTTCTCAAAACAAGACGATATATAAAAACCTCCCTCGTATTTTACACATCTACCTCAGATTGTGAGATTCAAAGATCCCTTTGGACCCCATTTTTCATAATTTCGGGAGCAAAGAGTCAAAAGGACAGATGGCAAAGAGTAGAAATTGAATTTACTAATCAGAAATAGGTCCCACAAAGCAGCCTCAACAAATTGAAATTTATTATAACCTATCCAAATTCTGTGGCATAAATCTTTTTGATTTTCTATGATTGTAATAGTTAGTTTAAATTTTCCTAAAATAAATCATGATCTGTTATGACAGGATAGCTTGTAAATAAACTTATAAATACTTCCCATTTCTAAGTATGAGAGGTTGGAACCTGTTGAAGAAAAAGTGCTCATTATTTTAATCAGCTCATAGATCCATAGTTTATCAAATACATTAATACAGTTACAATAGTTGCAGGATTCTTGTGTCACTCATGTTGGTGAAGTGTTTCTTACTGTAATATGTTTTCTCTATTTTCGTATGTGTTTCTTTTCTCTATTGTTTTAAAGAGAATCAAGTTTAGGATTTTTTTTAAAACACCCTGTTCCGGTTTAAATCAATATCAATGTTTTCTACTTGAAGGTTAATTCCAGGATTCTTAATTTCCCTATTGTAACCTGATCTACTTATTAATTCTTCCCAATCATTCATCAAACCTTAAAGAATCCAACAAAGGTGCCTACCTTGTCCTGTAATGTTTTCTGTAGAACATGTCCTTGACTGAACTCCAACTTGTGACTCCATTTCCCAATGGCTCATTTTACCTGTTCCATCCAAACAATTCATAACAAACAAACAACCATGTACTTTCATAACTAGCATAATATTACAATACAAATAAAGCTAAATCATACAGAGAGATCCCTCTCTGAGTCTTGGAGGGATAGATCCTTGAATCCAAAGAGGTTTTGTAGTTACCTTACCCCATTTCTTCCTCAACCTGAGAAATTATAGAGTGTTAACATAGTGGCGACCATACTGGGGAATGTTCCTCATAAAGCATATTAAGTTCCAGATATAATTATTGATGGTGGATAGTGATCAGACACAAGAAGACTGAATCATCCACCTGGTGACTCCAATCAATTTCAAAGACTCCACTAAAGGAAGAATCTGAGAAACACCTCTCTGTACAGTCTTCTTTCTTGGCCAAAAATCAGGATGGTGGTAGAGGACATGTCCATATGCAAGGTTCCCTTTAATTTCATGGCCCAAGATCTGGATAAAAACATGCTAAATTTTGGGGGAATGTCGACAACCACTACGTCCATGACCAGATTCTTTGATGGAATTTGGGATAATGACATGACCAAATATTTGATCAGACACAAACATTTTACTTTTCTTGAGTCAAAAGAGAAAATATATTTATAAGGTCTGGTAACTTCCAAGCCTAACTCATCCATGACCACCTTTGGCATGAGATTATGCGACGCGCTCGAATCCAACATGGTGGCATGCAAAGTCATGTCATGAATTTTGAGACTGACATAGAAAGGGGGAATGTTCCCAGTATTGCCAATTTCTTCTATGCGTGGACCAAATAATATGGCAAGGTGGTCATCCTAGATGTTCAAGGTGTCGGGAGACTCTTCCATCTTTAACATCTTAATGATCGGATTCCTATACGCTCCCTAGATTAGCTCATTAAAAGGAACAAAGATTTTGATTTTTGCCATTTCGTTCTCGAAATTAAAAGGGGGAGGATCTTTATATACCTCTATGACACTCATTTCCTTACTTTCCTCAGGTGATTTCTTTAGGGATTCTTCCTTTGATTTTCCCTTCTCCATCACATCCCTTGCTGGATTGTCTTTCTTTGGTTGGCTTGAAGAAGGAGTATTCACCTGGGGTTCCTTTGTGGGATTTTTCTATAGAGGCTCTACAAGAGTCTTCCTACTCCTTAGGTTATGTTGATTTTGAAATTGCATGATTTGATTGTGATATCTCTTCCTGAACTCCTATGTTTCCGAAGACAGTGTGTCATCAGTCTCCAGCATAAAGCTGCCATCATTCACGTCCATAAATTGATCATGTTCTCCCTTTTTTAAGAACATGTATGTATTTGTATCGTCACAGAAATGCATCTGGTATTGGATCATCTTATCAAAGTCTTCACTTGTGTAGTTGTTTTGGAAAGGAGGTCTTATCAGTTAATCAACTTGATCTCTCTAGTCCCTTTTCCTGATCTACGGAACTAGAGCTCTTCAAAAGTTTTGATTTTTGGGCAGGAAATCGTTTTTCTCTCTGGTGGAAGGCTTGTTCTCCATGGACATCCCTTCCATAAGCTTCTCCATTTTTTTATCATCAAATTGAACTTTTCGTCTGACGATCAAGACATAGAGGGTTGCGTGTCCCCTTGGGGATTCTTCCCATTTATGTCAAAATTTTCTTTGATCTTTCCCAATGCCAAACGATTTACTTCAACTTCAATTATGTTGCTCATCATAATGCCTAAAGTATTATATATTATTTCTCTTAGTAGCAAGGCGAAATCACTGTCAAACGAATCAGCGTATCAAAGTTGGGTAGCTCCAAGAGGCGGTTTGACTTTCGTGGGGATTTATTTATAGACCTTCATGAATCTGGTCAAAAACTCTTGCATAGTTTCCTCTGGTGATATTTTTATATTGTTATACTAAGTTAGTAATTGCAGAGGATTATTTTTATTGCCCCATGTGACAAGAAATGATGTTTCAAACGCTACAAAATCAGGGATGCTCGCCGCTTGAAGGGCCTTAAACCACTTTTTGACCTCCCCGGAGAGAATCTGTGTGAACAATCTCATTTTTGCATCCTCATGATCGACCTCTTCTAGTTCAACAAAATCATTAAACCAAACAAGTTCTTTTGGGCAGAATCATTTCCTTCGGCATCATATAGCTTGATCCTCTGATTATAGTTCTGGGGAAAATCATGTAGTTGAGATGGTAAGGCAAGAGAGGAAAATATAGAAGACATAACTCTAGGAGGATTTTGAGCTTATCGAATGGTCTGAGTGGGGATTATAGCAATGCACGGGGGTTTATTTGGTATCAAATATTGAAAACTCTTCTCATCGAAGACTATCTCATCCAAGTAGGTTTCTGGTTTTGACCTAAACAGGGTTTGTTCGAACAATGTATCGAAATCAAGGTTGTCGATGATTTGTACTTCATCCTTGGGTAAATATAAGTTTATGTCTAGGTAATAGAATGAGTCTGGTATCGGTTCCTTTGCTCTGCATAGAATTTTTTTGGGATCAGACACAGGTGCTACAGGTTCTGGATCAGGGTTCACTCTGGTATAAACTTTCTTTGGAGCCAGGATTTTTTATTCTTACTACTCTATGCTACTCTATGCTACTGGTCTTATTTATTGGAGTCACCAGGGTAAGAAGGTTTCAACCAATATAGAGGTCTGACCCATTGTTACCCTCAGGGGTCAAAACTACATCTTCATTCGTTTTCCCAAGGAAAATTTTGTTCAATTTCATCCCCGGCAACAGTGCCAAGATGTTTGCACTCAGTAAATTTGTTTGGCTGAGAAAAAAAATGATAGAGGTAACCTGTAGACCAACTTTAAGACTGGAAACTAGCCACTCCAACCTAGAGAGGGCTCTCTCTTTGAGACTTAGTCTCTAATAGATAATAACTTTGAATCATTGTCTAGATTGATGTGTTTGTGAGGTATTTTTGGTTTCATTGGCAAGGAAATACAGAACCTTGGGCCATGGAGTATACCTCCTGAAAGTGAGAGAAATAAATGACTTAGTAAATGAAACTTTGAGAGGATACAAGTTAAGCAATAAATTTTCTTTCAGTTCAAAGGTCGTTGTGTGTGGCAAGAGAAAGATAACATAAAG
>ML789353.1:140046-150495 GCA_009831015.1 Picea engelmannii
CATACCTTAGAACACATCACCAAAAGACTTCATCCTCCCTTGAAATCCAGCCTTCTTTTACTTCTTATTTCCTCTAAAATTCGACTTGTATCAAATGAATGTATAATGGTGTTTATTTATACCATTTATCTCACTTCCTTTTAACATTAGGGCCGACCTGACACTTTCTTATTTTGTAATTATTTTCTTTAATTATCTTCAGGGCCTACATGTACTTCCTTCAATTCACTTTGTCATCTTCAAAATTTCATTTCTTCTCAACCATGAGGATCCATGTGACGTGCCACATACCACCAGAAACAACATGATGTATACTATCCATCCATGGTGTTGTATCTGCATGTGCATTTTCCTTCATGTCCAAATACCTTCATCAATATTGTGGTCCAAAACCCATGACTAGGGTTGACATCAATGACAACAACCAATCTTCCAACAAAAGCAACTCAGAGCACCACTGAAGATGAATTCTAAATTACTTAGAATAAAACATAGAGTTTAAATGGCGAAGTCTGTTGGCACAGGGGAAGACCAAGGGTTCCACTCTAACATTGCACCAATAAGACCTAACTACTAGCCCTTTTGGCAACACCTACGGAGCATATGCAATCTCACCCGAAGTAGCAATAGGGGGTTGCAGGACACAAGTGTCTACGACCAGAGAAAATGCAAAGTGGTTCCAGGGAAACAAAACAGAGAGAGATAGTTATTCTTTACCAGCTTAAGTCTACTTCACACAACTATATCTCAGATCTACCACAATAATGCAATAACATAATAATAGAAGGCAAAGAACACAACATCAATCACACATAACAACAAGATATACATGGTTCACCCTCTCCCTAGGGCTACATCCACAGAACTGTGTTTCTTGATATATCATATGAAACCATACAGTTCTATCTGCGCACTTAGCTTGCAGATCTCTCTCTCTTTCCCTTCTTATCTCCCCTCCTTCTGCACCCAGCTGCAAGGTTGATCTTCACACCCAACTGAAGATCTTACAATACAACAGTATTCTCACAATACAATGCTTCTCTCATGTGATCAATAATAATCACTCCCTTAAACCACAATGACGAACTCAGAACGAACCCATCCCACGTCCTCTAGACCTTTATTTATACATTACACGACAAACCTCTAGGTGTCAAAAACATATATCCAAAAACCCTGGGTGTCTAATACCCTTGGTCAACTTGACCTGCATTTTCAAGTTTTTTTCCTTCTTTCTCATGCGATGCTCCAAAGAATCCGTTGGTGGCCTTTTCCGCTTACTGAGTTGTCCATGATCCATATTCCTTGTTGATCTGTCTTCCTCAACCTTCTTGTTCAACGACTCGTGTTCCCTTACTTCACTCCTTCTTTTCTGCTTCTTTGACCACTTCGACCCATTCTCAGTCACTGTGCCTTCCGCGTAGTTCGTACTTTGCCTTTCTTCCTAAATATTCGCTTTCTTCCATAACCAAGGGCCAAAAAAGTCTAAAGAATCACGCGATGAATTATAGACTTATTAAACATTCCAATTTAAACCAAGGAAAGATATGAATATACAGAAACATGAAGTACGTACATAGATGGGATCAAAAAACATCAAACCACCACCATTAGAATATTTTCGTCAAAGCCTCAGGACTTCTACATTATATTTCAAACGGGTTCAAATATTACATTCAACAGTATATTGTCTACACTACTTTTCCAACCAATATGGCTTACATTGAAAATATATGATATATAGGAAAAATTGCGCCCCTTGGGATACTATGCCTCAAACTACTACTCCTAGAATTATGGTTCCATTGATTCCCTGTGAGATGACCTTTCAAATAGGACTTACTAAAAATGGAAACCCAACTGTACCCAATCATGTCATAACCAATGTCTTCATCATGATCATTTGGTCATTAGTAAGATTAAATCATTAGGAGGTGATGCATCGATGTTTCTCCTTTGAGTGGTCACCTGGATGATTGAGAGCACTGTCAGAACTCTGCCACCCAGTATAACGGGCTCTAGTTAATGTCGCGCAATTATTGGTTTTGGTATGCACGTGGCGAGTTTATGTGGTGGGTGTCTATTGGTTGTTTCTCGTGATTTCCAGGTGGCGATGATGGTCGAGGGAAAATGCATATACTTCAACACTATCATGTGCTTAACCTACACTTGTCCTTCTTGATAGGTGGGTTTATAGTTTCTGCGCGATGAATATCCACCGCGTGGGTGCTCGTCAGACTTCTTGTTCCTTGGCAGGAAACAGGACGCGAGGGGAGAAAAATTCCATTCCACATTCAAAAAGACAAAAATGGGGTCAAGTCAATCATGCCTCTGGTCTCACCTGCAATATTTAGAATCTAAGAGTTTTCCCAAGAGACCAGTTTCTTCTTTTCATATTCTTCACCTATCTTTGCAAGATTGCATTCCCCTTTATCTTTGTTTGAGCACTGGCAAGGGTTGCGCAGAATTTTTCCATGGTCGGTCCACATTCCTTGAAGTGCTCTGCAATTCTTTCCTCTGACATCCTTTGTTCCTCGTGCGGTTGAATGATCACGTCTTGCACTTCTTTGAGCTATCTTTTGATCCAATTTTCATTCCCTTCTCAGCTCTGCGACGATGTTGTTTCGACAATTGTTTTTGCTAACTACTTTCTCAATTCTCTATTCTCCTTGTATAATTCGGAAATAGCAAGTTGCACTTTCTTCAACTATTGCGATGGCTCCTAAACCTCCATGTTTTCAGTGCCTAACCTTCTCCATATTTCACTAATTCCCTGGCTTGAACCTTCAATGGGTTCTGGCCGAACAACGCTCACGAGTAACTTCTCAACAACAGATTAGGTGCACAGCTCATTGGGAGATTGGGTCTCCTCGGATTTCTTTTCCATACTTGGCCTGCCTCTTTTCTAGGGTACTGGTTGTTGGGATGATGCGCCTTCTATTGTCTTTCCTTTTCCTGCAACATCCTCCATTTGTGCCCCCGTACTATGAAATGTTGTTTCCCCCATGGGTAGAGGGAGATCTCCTTTGGGGTCCCTAGGGATATTGGATTAAATTAGAAATGAATCCTAGTACTTGTTCAGCCATCTCAATTCCTCGACTACCAACAACTTGATCAACGATGTATGGAATAAGTTCTTCCTCGGTTGGCCTGCTTTTCCCTAGACGATGTCTGCCATTCCTCCTAGTCTTTGGTGCAAGAAGAAAGGTAAGTTCAAAGTCCTTTTCCCTGTGAAATGCATTAGCAGCCTGATGTGATGTGGGTATATTATACCATAACTTCTTTCATAGGTGAAATAACTTCTAATCACCTTTAGGAGCTTCTTAAAAGGTTCTCGTAGATACCGAGTTGGAATGCCCGCTCCGATTTTCCCATTCAGGCAATTTGTCTTGATGAATTATTCATAGCATAATACGTCTAAAGGTATTCCCTTATACAACCTTTCACCACACGGAGGGATCTCCGTCATGGCTGACAGAGTTTCCTCTATCACCTGGAATGTGATTCCCGCAATCATCGCGTCGAACCCATTAAATCTGAGAGTGAACTGTTCAGCCAGTTTCATGTTGTATCCTTGAATTTTCTCACAATAGCGCATACAACTGACCTGTTCAAAATATTCCCTAACGTTTGTATCTTCATTGATTAACGCCAAGTCTTGAGGTTTGGGCCTCACAACTTTTCCACTTCACATCTTCTTCCTTATGTCTTCGGATGTTGTCATGATGAAAACGTGTTTTTGTTTCACATGCGTGCGGTAATGAAAGATGAAACCCTTTTTGTGTGGAAAATGGAGAATGATATACATCACAGAGACCTGTCAGAGTGGCAGTGGTGGAATCTTTTCGCAACAAGAAAAATTAACTCTAGGATTTTAATGCGCGGCCTCCAAGCGCTATGAAGACTTTTGGTGTAGAAGAAGGTCGACGTTGCGATAAACGGTAATAGTAGGCTCGTTGCGATAGTGAAGAGTGACATAAAATTCTGGCATGGTGGAAAGGCACTGCGACACTGGTGGCGAGCCAAGGAAATTGGATGCGAAAAAAAATTTGGCGTGACATAAAAGGAATCTGAGGAAGAAAGGCTGACTGCAAGAGGAAATATCTCCCGACAGACTAGCTCGCAACAAACTCCAACATGCTTCAAACCATGACTGAAAATGAAGGAGACGTGGAAATCTTGACTAAACAGATTCACAACATAACTAATGGCAATCGACCTTCCCACAACGAAAGGACCTCAGACTTGCAGTAAAAATCACAGACAACGCACAAACACATATGGTAAAGGAGAAACACGTAGGGTGACTGGTATTTATAATTGAACTGGTGGGGGATGGAATCATGACAGAGGATGTCGAATCCATGGTGACAATAAGTTTTGAAGCAGGTTGAATATTTGCACAGCACACTCGCGCGACGACTACACTTCGAAGTGTGAAAAGTATAGATGATAAGAGCTGCAGAGTATACGTGATATGAGCATCATGATTTCTTAACCTTTCTAACTTCATAATTAGGTGATGATGGTCATTATATCTATCGACGTGACCTTTACTCTAACAACTTGCCTTGATCTCTGGCATGTAAATTCCCTCATTCTAACAGGACTCAACCTTTTGGGAAAAGGACCTTTACAATTCGCACATGTTTAATTGTGACGCCCTTTCCCGAATCCAAGGGCTAGACCCGCCACTTGCTAACTTCAACCCATTTTTTGTTCAATTCCTGACCTCACACACTTCGACACATGAACTATGACTCATCTAGGACTGACTCTAACTAGAAAATGACAGTGCTAACAGGATGGAGAGCCAGATGATAAAAATCCAATGAGCCTATATTTGTAATATGTAATCACACTCGAATATTAATAAAAATACATCATTGTTGCAGAAAAACCAGACAAAAAGAGATGGGGGGATACAACTCCACTAGAAGGGAAATGGGGGCTAAGATTTTAGGAAGAAGGGCTAATCCAAGGGGGCTTAAGCCCAAAGTAATATTATATTAATATTCCTAAAGTCTAAGTTATGGATATAATTATATCCTAAGTTTCTAAAAGTGGGGTGCGTACCCCAAGTGGAGCCAAGGTAGTTCCGAACATGATAAGTGTCAAGTTTGGAACATGCATACATATATATTGGGGAAATACTGTATTTTCCCATAATTCTCTCATTATTCACTCACTCACTCTTTTCATATGTACACTCTGTCATCCATTAGCCATACCTGTATTTGGGAAGCTTTGGAACTGTTTGTAATCAACAAACTTGGGTAATTGGAGTTGAAGAAGAAGGTTGTAAAGCCTCTGTGCTTTTGAAGAGGAAATTTGTCAGGCCTATGAGCATTCTCTCCAGGTGATAGAACTGCTAGGAATTGTTTCTCGGTGTGCCAAGATGCAACTACAGAGATCTGAGACTTCCTATTCGGCCTATTGTTGAAGCCCTAGAACGAAAGTGGGGAAGCCGAAACACTGTTGAGAAGAGAAGGTGCACACTTCATAGGGTGGGACACACATGTGGGGAATGAGATGTTGTAGGCTGTTTACTAGATTTGACACCTTAATATGAGCATTTTTATTGTTGATACACCTTATACTGGCTTAGGATTCATTTTCCCTGGTGGAGTTTTAGCCCCAGCTCAGGGGTGACTTGCTACTGAGGGTTTATGAGTAGCAGAGCCTATGGCTATGGGGAAAGTATGAGATATGCATGTAGTTGATGACTTATTTACAAAAGATAAGTGTTTATTATGTGTTTTTTAAATTAACGTGTGCTTATTTATCTATTTTATGTTATGGGTATTCATTGTTTTAATTATGCTTATGTTTATATACTATCATAAATGCATCTACGTTCATATGCATATCATTTAAGTAATTGAATGGTATCAGATAGTCAAAAATTTTGTGTGGCATGGCCCAACTTCGGGCTAGGTATGCTACAGTTGGACAAAGAAACAATAGGTATTACTTGTGTTATGTGGGGTAGTGGAAGAGATTGTCATGGATAGTCTAAGTGTTGTGAGAGGAATTGAAGATATTTGAAGTGAGAAAATTGGCTTTTCATTAGAGTAATGGGTTGGATTGAGTGATTCTAGAGCCCGGTAGGAGGTTCCTTCACCTTGAAGGTATCATGGTATAGCTTGGGGGTGCAATCCATATCTTATTCCTATGGCTTGGTGGAAAATCACTCTTCAACAACCCATTTGGTTGACATGGATTTATTTGTAGATGAGTATTCAATGTTGGATTCTTTGTTAATGCTTTTTTGTTTTTATAATGCATTGAGTTTAATGGATAATGAAATAATTATTAATATTCCTTGTTATTTCCATTGTTGTTTTATATTTGCATATAAATTTTGTATTATATTGTTGTTAAAGGTTAAATTTGGCCTCACAAATTGTTTATGAGGCAAATAAACTTTGTGGGTAGCATTTGATGGCCAAGGAAGGAATCCTACATATAATACAAAATTATAGTAGAGCAATTCTAATTTTTCTGGAGTACCCCATCACCTCAATAATAGTAAATAGGTAGTTTGGTACGTGATAGAGTGGTATCCGAGCTTCTATTTTCAATGTTAGAGATGTATTATGTATGAAATTTGAGTGTTCAAATGGAAACTACAATTGCATGCTAACTATTTAAAAAAAGGCCGCAATGAAGATAGGGGAAAATATGTGATAGATTAATGGAATTAATTTCTTAAGAGATATTAATGTTGATGGGAATATGTTGTAGAGCTTATGGCTACAACATCGGGGTTGTATGTGTTGTATTTGAGGGTATAGCAAGAAATTTACAAGTTTCATGTCAAGTGTTTAACAAAAGGTCCCAATGAAAGATTGGGGGAAAATGTAGGTTGAAGGGATGAATTAAAGTTTGAAGGCTCAAGCAAGGTTTGTAGGAACAATTGGAAGTTTATTCTTAATAGAGAAATGAACATACATGCAATAGTTCCCATTAGAATGGCTCTCGAGGATTATTCAAACTTGAAAGCGAAGTTGAAATGATCCTAATAGTCCTTTTCCAAAAACTTGGAATGTTACTAGTTGAAAATTAGTTGATACTATCAAGATAAATCAAAATTTTGAAATTCATAAGAGTCCATGGATTTTCATCATAAATTGAAAGTTAGAAGTTCATAAGAGTCCCGATGAATTTTTAGTATGAATTGAAATTTTAAAATTCAAAACTCCCCGATGGATTTTTCAATGCATAACAAAATTTTGAAGTTCATAGGATCCTTGATATTTATCAAGGAAGAACTTTTGAAGAGCCCCAATAGTTTGGTTTTGGGCATGTTCAAAAATTTGAAATTTGCAAGAGCCTCGATGGTTTAGAGTATGTTAAAAAGTTTGAAGTTTACAAGATCCTTGATGGTTTTTGAGATGTTCAAAAGTAATAAGTTTAGAAATATTTTTAAAGATGGATCATTTGAGGAAAATATTTTACAAGGTCCTAATGGAAGAACTTTTGAAAAGTCCCAAATGGGCACTTTTGCAGATAATGTTGCGAAAGGTCCCAATGGATTTTAGCATATAAAAAAAGTTTGAAGCTTTAAAAGGACCTGATATCTTTCAATGCATAACAAAAGTTTGAATCTTAAAAAGGTCTCAACAACTTTATACACATAATGAAAGTTTGAATCTTAAAAAGGTCCCAAGGGATTACAATACATATGATATTTAAGGGAGGAACTTATGAAGACTTCTAAATCTTTTGGGCACATGAGAAAGTTCACAACTTAGGAATAGCTCAAAACACATGTACACATTGTTTTCAAGGTGAAGTTGTGAAGGTCCTCAATAGCTTTGTAGTAGATCAAAGGTCTAAATTTTTGAAATACCCCCCAAAAAAGTATACTCTTTCAAAAGAGAGATCTTATGAAATGTCTCATTGCCTTTTGGGAGAAATTGGAGGTTTGAAGTTAGAAAGTTCCCCACGGTCTTTCAAGAATATACAAAAGTAAACATTATCCTTAAAGACCTAAAAGTAACATATGAAAGGAATATTTAAATAAAACAATAATAATAATAACAATTTGCAACCCAAATCTTAATTTCACCATAGCAGAAACATATGAGCTCTGATGGAGTTGAAATGTTTGGTGAATGTTTGTAGTGATGTCATCTTAAAAAGTGTCGGCTGGGGTAATATTATATATTCATCCCTAAAATCTCATAAAAGGGAAATTAGTAATTTTTAAAGAACAAGATTGTACTTACTAACAACTCTATTTATGACAAATTTTGGTTAATAAGGAATAGGGGTAGGTATGAATAAACCCAATTGAGCATTTGACTAGATTCCAAAGAGTTTGGAGAAAAGTTGAATAAATAGGGTAAAATCCACTATTCTAAGACAATTTTTAGTAGTTTTTGAAATTGTAAATTGAGGAAAAGTGACCGGAGATGATGAATCTGAAATTTTTTCCAAGTTATCATTTGATATTATTGATAAGTCATACAACTTTTTCATAGTGAAAATTTTGTTGATCTTATTGTTTGAAAGATAACAATTTTCACCAAATTTACTTTTAAAAAGAGTGCAAAGTTGACAATTTGATATTTATGCATAATACGACTGGAGAGGTAGATAATTAATCTAAAGTTGTATAAGTATTCCTAATCATAAATACTACCAATGCTCTATACACAATTGTTTTTAGTCTCGCTTGATCTTCTTCTATAGGTGGAAGAAGTAGGTCTCCAAACTTGATTACACCAGTAACAAAAGTGCAAAAATTGAGTAAAATTGGTAAGTTTTGCGATTTGTAACGTTTTTCTCCAAACTCGGAATTGAGCATGAGTATAGTAATTAGAAAGGTGTTGTAGAGGAGAATATAACAAAGAAAATATATTTTCAAAATGTTCTTTTGATTATTTCAGAAAATAGAAGAATGGATCATTTGAGCTTAATTGGACAAAACAAGTATCCTTGTGCATAATATCTAAAGTGCCATGAACTTGGAGTAAGGGTTATGTGATGGAACTGGGTCTATAATAAGGCGTAAATAAGCTTGAAAAATATTGTATATCTTATGTAATGAAACATATCTCATTCACTCTTATTGCTTTTTCTTGGTTTGGAATGGGGAAGGGAAACAAATTGTTGAAGGTAATCATCCATGTTTGGTTGATTGTAGGACCTACTGGTGTATTCCAACAATGAATTGATGCATGTATTCCTGAGATGCATTGACATGTTGATAAACCTTGTTCATAGCTATGAATCCTAGGAGTTCCAGCATTGTGATTTCATGACCAGTAGCATCGGAGCTCTAGAAAGAGGTGGACAACTTGAGGGATTGCATGGCAATGAAGGGGGTTATTTTCTTTGGGTGGTGCAGGCTGAAGGGGAAGAGAGATGGTAAATTTTGGATTGTTGTGTGTTTGAGAAACCTATGATATATTGATTGGACTGGTTTGAGAATTTGAGTGTTGACCTGAAACTCATCCTTGTGGATTCATAGCCCTAGCTCAGGGGTGACCTATTGTTGATATTTGAAACAACTGTGTCTAAGGTTGGGTGGAACGTCCGACGTCTACAACCAGTTGGTGTAATCACATTTAAAGATAAGTTATATGTCATGTGTTTATCTACGTGTATATTTATTTCCGCTGTGTATTAATTATTATATATGTGATGTGTTTATGATATGTCTTCTTGTTGGTTATTGTTGTGCATGGCATGTTCAACATCCTTCTACAGTTTAGTATGAATCTTGATGACTGCATGTGTTTATTTCATTCTTATTTATGAATTAACTGGTATTTGAATTCGAAATCAGTCCAAGAAGTGAATATTGGAAGTACCCAAACAATGGGTACATTTTATATCAATATCAAAGCAGCAACAAGAGAGAAATGTTTTGGTTTATTGATCTGGATCTATTACAAGTGGTATCAGAGCAACAACAAGAGAGAAATATTTTAATTTTCTAATTTGGGTGTGTTACAGACAGACAACCTTAAAATAAGGAAAGATGACAAGGAAAGATATTTTCAAGAGGTTGATGAAGGGATCATGTGAGTTTTCATGGAGCACCAGTTAATTAGGTAACATAAAATATATTGATTGTAACCATACATGTATGAAAATTGTTCATTCCAATATTGCATGAGTACTGAAAATAATATGGTAAGAATTCCTTTGGTAATGATTTAATATCCTAAGTTTATATGCTTATGTTAATTGAATGATGTATGTAGTTGATACCCATGTGAGGTAAAGGTAGGAAGCCTTGGTTATGTAAATATTGTTAGAATATTTTGATGCATTCACGAGTTAGTATGTCATGATTGAGATGGTTAAGAGTGAATAACTCAAGTGAATGGTTTTTTACACTCATGATATGAAAATGGATGCCCTATGAAATAACCATGTGTGAGGCCATGTATTATTGGACTTGGGATAGACTATAGCATTGCACAACTATCC
>ML789353.1:231299-246931 GCA_009831015.1 Picea engelmannii
GTTCCCTTGATGGCCACTTTGAACATTCCTGGGTTGAATGTAGGACTACTGGTTTGGTTTTGGACCACTCCAAATGTCCTGAATGCTCTCAATGCTTCTCAGATAAGCACCTTATGTCAAGGGCATCATATGGATTTTGATCCTTCACCTTCTGCTTCCGAAAATTTTATTTCTCCTCCTCCTCTCTCTTTTGGTGAAAGTCTCACTATTGGTAACCAAAAGCATAAAAGGAATAGGAAGAGGAAGAGTAATAAAAAGAAGTCACCAACCTATGCAAGTCATGTTGGATAACAATCACCAACCTATGCTAGTTATGTTGGATATTTTTCAACAACCTTTGTGAATCATGTTGAAGACAAGCAACTAGTCATTGCAATTCATGTTGGTGGCATGAGTCTAGTCATAACTAGTCATACTAGACAAACATCACCAACCTCTGCAAGTCATGACAGATATTAGCTACTAACCTTTGTGAGTCATGTTAGAGATAGGTCAACAACATCTGCGGGTCATGTTGGAGTCATGTCACCAGCCTCTGCTAGTCATGTTGGGGGAATACAACCAGGATCTGTGAGTCATGCTGCGAGAAAAATTCCAGCCACTGCTAGTCATACTTTCATCGAGTCACCGACCTCTACGAGTCATGTTGGAGTCTTGTCACCAACCTCTACTTTTCACATTGGAGACATGCAACCAACCTCTACTAGTCATGTTGGGGGAAACCCATCGACCACTATAAGTCATGATGGGGGCATTGATACTGTTAAGAAGCCTAGATGTACAATATGTAATCCCAAGTTCCCTTGTAAAATTGCAAAGGAGATCACCTAACTCATTTGTGCCCTACTATTTCCATGGTACAGAGAACACGGTCCTTGTATAAAGGCCCTTCTAGTTCTGAGTCGACTTCGGTTTCCCAACAATATATTCAATCTTTGGTTGATGAAGTGGTTGTGTTGATGCAATCTTTGGCCGACACCACTCTTGTTTTGGGGGGTGACCATTTTGTATTGCATCCTATTCAACCAGTGGTGTAGGAAGTGGTCACATTGATGCAATCTTCGGTCGATCCCACTCTTCTCTTAATGAGTGACAAGTCTAAGGAAGTGACATCATCGATGCAATATTCAACCAATCCCACTCTTCTCTTGCAAAGTGATGTGTCTTCTGACCATGTCCTTATCATTTCCAGTTTAGTACCTTCCGAGAAAGGGGGAATTCCACTCTCTTCGAGTATGCTCCCTCTAAGTCCTAGGATGGTTTCCTTTTATTGGAATGATCTTGTAGATCCTCACCTTCCTTCTTCTGCACCCTTTCAGATAATAGTTAGAATTAATAATTTAGGCATTCGTCGAACTATTGTAGATGAAGGATCCTCTCCAAGTATTTTATCATCCTCAGCTTGGAAATATTTGGGTTCTCCTAAGTTTGTGTCAGCTACCAGTGAGATACTAACTTTCGACAAAAGACATAGAGAATGTTTGGGGATTCTTCCTCAGTTTTCTATCACATTAGGTGGGAAAATTGTGTGAGTCAATCTGTTAGTGATGCTAGGCCCTTTAGAATTTAATTTTCTTCTTGGGTGTGATTATGTGTATGCAATGAATGTTGTTGTGTCTACGCTCTTTTGTGTGATACATTTCCCTCACAATGGAAGCAGTGTCACTATTGATCAACTTTCATTTTATAATCACCATCCTAGTTTGTCTTTACATCAGTTTTCCCCTTTGTGTGTTCCTAGTGTTCGAGTAGACTCTTCCCTACCACGAATGAATTATGTAGAGTCTTATCCTCAGTATTCAATTGCTCCTGAGAAGGGTACCTTACAGTTATGTTTTCCTTCTTGATACATTGTCTTGACAATTGGTCAAGTTTTTTATCCAATGGGGGCTTGGGAGCCCTTGCTTCCCCCTATTGGCCCGAGTAATCTGGTGTTTCCTCTTGAGTCTGATCTTTTTTTTTGTAATACCTCGAGCCCTGGTATTTGTGAGATGTCGGGCCTTGGTTTCATGTATTTTGAGTTGCCTCTGGATTAGGCCATCCTTGAATCTATGATGATGGATCTTCGACCTACACCTGAACTAGAAGATTTACAGGTTTGTTACCAAATAATCCCTTGGCTTGAGCCTAGCAATGGGATTTTCTTGGAGAACTATTGTGCATAAGCTGGAAAGTTGTGTGGTCCTATGTACATATTGTATTTTTAGGGTTTCTTGTTTTCAAGTTTTGTATCCCTTAATACTTGTATTTATCATGGGTTTCTATATTGGACTTATTAAATTATGGGTAAGTTTTTTTGGTCTTATATACAGGACTTTGGAGAATTTTTCTTTTCTACCTTTTCTTCCATGTCGATCCATTCTGATAGGTGATGATCTCAAAACTAGCATATAGGTTAGGTTTTCCCCTCCATGCATTTTTTCATTATATGTTTCTTGATTCATTCGGCCTTAGGATCGACCACACTAAGTTGTGATTCAGAACCTTCTATGTTATTTAGAAGTGTCATGATTCATGTGGTAGAGCCTACCTTCCCTGGGCGTCCTAGTTTGGAATCCCTTTGTATTATGGCGCTCACGCTGCAAGTATCGTTTTTAGGCTCGAGGGTCCTGGTTAGTCCCGCCATGAGTTTGTGTTTGAACTTCATGCTTATTACTCTCTCTCATTATGGCCATTTCCCAAGGGACCCCTATCTTACATGCTTCTCACCAGCAACATTATGGAGTCCATATTTAATCTCTTTTCAGACTCCTTAAAATTGAAAATATTTCTGAGTGACGTTGTTACTTGTATGCTCCTTAAATGGACCTGAAGGAATGTTTGTCCAACACAAGTTTACCACTTTTTTGGACAGGACAAGACTACTTATGAAAAAGGAACACTCTAGTCTACGTGCTAGAAGAGTTCTCCTAAGTTATGCTTTATACTTTTTCAGGCTCAAGAGACTAAATTTATAAAAAAGGATGAGGGAGTCCATAGTTAATCTCTTTTCAGACTCCTTAAATATGAAAATATAGTTGAGTGATATTGTCTTTGTCACACTTATTAAAAAAAATTTGAAGAGGCTTCCTTTCAGTATAAGTTTAACCCTTTTCCAGACTGATTGGACTATGTACGAAAAAGGAATACTCTGGCCCTATTGTGACCAAAAGCGTTCTCCTTGGTATGATTTTATTCTTTTTCAGGCCCTGGAGACTAAACTTAAAAAAATACCATTATGGGAGGTTTTCTTCCCAAAGTTGAGTCATATCTGCATCTGCATATTGAATGATTGTGCTTTTAGGCCTAATGTTGGCTTCAAAATGTTGTTATTGAACCAATTTCCTATGCATTCCTATCATCTCCTAGCATTGTAATTTATGCCTTTGTGACTTGATACCTTATCCCTGGGGGGGGAATTTCCCTGAGTGTCATTATATTGCACATGTGCTCCTTACATTGAGCATAGGTATGTTCCTTGCACTCTGGAACTAGTTTTCTTTCATGGGACACTTGTTTCTCCATTGTACAATAAGAATTATTTTATTCTTTTTCAAGCTTCTATAACATGAAAAAGAAAAAAAAAAGAAAAAAACCAAAAAGAATGGGAAAACATATAATCTCTTTTGTTGGTAGCAGTCTTGTTTCCCTTGAACAAAGCACAATCTTGAGTCAATATCTCATTGTTGGATTTTCTCTATCTCTACTTAGGATTCTCCTACTCTGATCCTATTCGAATCGGGTTTAGACTTAGTAAGATCCCAACAAAATCCCTATAAAACTATCGGCCCCTCTGCTAGACCAGAAGGAAACACAACACATAGAGTGTATTGCGCAATCTCACCCAAGATATCTCTATGGGTGTCTAAAATACTCAGGTGTTTGCAACCTAGGAATGAGTGGATATATGTGCGTGTACCTTGTAGTATTTATTTATTCATTCTAACATCTGATTGTAGCAGTCATTTGATTCATGCATGTGAAATACCAAATCTACTAGTTAATTCATTCATCTAAAATTCAACATTTAACAACAATAAAGACTCATGCATTCATTCACATGACACAGGTGTTACCGTGGTTCACCCCCTTCTGGGCTACGTAGGATAGGCTCAATCTCCTACTTGTATTGGTCGTCGTGAGCTCTGTTGGTTGCATGCTCTTTGGAATTCTGTCATCGGCTACATCTAATCCTTGCTCGAGCCTATCCATGTGATATTTCTCATCATTTTTCTGAATATTGACCTGCTCAAGCACCAAATCCAACTCTTCTTTGTTGTCCTTTGTCTACTGCAATTCTGATGCATTTGTTCGTGTGCGCAATTGAACCTCCTGCATGATGTTGACTTATAGTTTATATAATGCCTTGGTTGGTATCCACTTCATTACCAACTGTAGCTATGCCAAATATTTCAATGGTGTCTGCCTACAATTTCATCCATGCATAGTATGTTGGGTGTCATGTTAAAAGTCGAGCTTGTCTGTGCCATCGTCTAGATCATATCTTACTCGCTCGGCCCAACCTTGACTCCTGCCGGTGATGTTGTGGGGATTGACTCTGTTCCTCTTCCCTCCCTTTGTGTTTCTCTGATCTTCTTGAGGAGTTGCCTCACGTCAAACAACTCGTCCTGAATCATATCCCTTTGGCGTTGGGATTCATCAAAATCCTAGGTTGTCCGGTCCTGGACCATTTGGGCCACGAGGTTTGCGTCGTCCTCAGTGATTGTATATTCTAGTGGATTTTTGTGCACCTTATATTTCTTCCTTGTACCCCCAGTGTGTATGATTGGCCTCTTGGTATGGCCTTGTTCCTATTGGGTAGCACTTTATGTGGTCCCCTGTGTTGTCTTAGTCTCTTTTTCATGTTCCTGCGGTGCCTGAGTGTTGTTCTTCTTCCCCTCTTGGGTACCTGTCTTTGGCGCACCCCATTTATTTTGTTTCCCCAGCTTCTGTCCTAGATTTGGATTCTTGGGCATTGTTTTATCTCCTACAGGTGTTTGTTCTTGACCTGCATCCACCTCCTTTTTTGTGGATATCTCTTGATTTAGGACTGGAACTCTCCAGTCGTCTTGCCAATCCTTGATGGTCATTTCTACGTACACTTTCTTGATGCAGTACCACAGTTGTATCCATTCCTTCTCAGAATCCTTTCATTCTTGGATCCATATTGCATTCCTGGTCACTTTGAAGTTGGCTATGCCCTGATATTGCGCGACCACTTCTAGAGTAACCCGCCAAGTGTTGGCAATGATTTCTTGCATGTTGTTGAAATACCTTGTGAAAATGCCTGCATTTGCACTTTGTTTTTGGGGTCTAAAGTTGTCCCCAATAATAGATATCGCTCTTCTCGGAAATGAGTTGATCTCTCGAAAAAGAATGTATATTTAGGCTCCCTCCATCCAACCAAGGTGATCAGGATGAGTAGCCAGGAATAGTGAAATTGTGTCCCTAGGTCCTACACATCCTTACAGTATTCAAGGAACAGATTCAACAAGTATGGGTCCCAGCTAAGTATGGTGCCCTCCGCACACTATGTTGCAGCTGCGATGAACCCAGCAGGGACTTCATCCTTACGACACTTCCTGATAAATTTGCATGACATTAGCTTTGTGGCCATCCTAGTCATTGCTTCACTGATGTGCTTAATTATGATTCAACGTGACCTTCTTTTCGTGCCATATGTCTTCTTCATTTCCTTGGCCAGTTCCTTCTCCTTTTTTTTCCGTCAAGGAAATGCACATGGTTCTCCCCCTCATATGGTAGCCCTGTAATATATGCAATGAGCTCTACGTCTATTGAGACAGGCTCTTCCACCCATAGGTATCCTCTATGGGTAATTTCCACCAGCTACTTGACGCAGTTGTTTACTTCCTGGCCCATTCCAAAGTGAGGGATGTGCAACAGGATTAAAATCTCGGTGTTGGACAATCCATCTGCCCACTATTTTGGTTGGTTAATTAGTTCACTGAAGGTTCCTATACCCATGATTTCCAAGAAAACTTGCTTTGCGAACTCATGAAACTTGTCCATGTCGGTCACATTGTGATCCGAGTACTGTATTTTTTCCATGTAGCCTAACAATTTAGCCGTGACAAGCACCCCTTCGGAATGCGTGGTAAGACTATGGTTGATTTTGCCTACATGCGCGATGATATTGCTATTGGCTACTTGCCCTTCCACTGTGGTGGTTGACTCGAGGTTCCACCCTCCATTGTTCTCTCCTATGTATACTCATCTAGTCAATCGGTGACATCTTCTACTATGCCCTCCTGTTGTTGTTTCGACGTTGTTATGTGTGACCTTTCTGGCGTGGTCACTTCAGTATGGTTTGGGACTGTCCCATTAACCCTCGGGGATTCTTCAGGGTTTTCAGAGCACGAATTATTTCTTGAGTCCTCAGCCTACTGACCCTATCCCACTTTCGTCATATCAATATCCATGTACACTGGTGTTTTTTGTTGGGTTTCGTCCACCCCTAGTGTGGGACTCCCTAGTTCCATATTGGGTGACAGGATTTCATCCAAGTTGACGAATTCGGTGGGTCATGGTGGTACTTGTTTGCTCCCCTGTGGCTTTTGAGGTGCTCTGAGGTTGCTTCGAGGTCATCTGCAGGCCTGGCTTAACACTCCTAGCTTCGGTGGTTCCATGATGGTTAAAATGTTCTCTGTTGAGCTTAATTCGCTCTGTAACCCCTACAAACTCTCTCTTCTCTGTATACTCTATCTCCCTGTGCTTTTCTGAATTTCACAATAAGCTTTATGATCCCCACGTGCTTTATTTATATAGGAATCATGTGAAACTTATCAGAAACGTTACCCAAGTTGTGTTTTAAATGAATTGGCGCTTCCTGTGTACTTTCCATTGAATTCCCTTGACATCGCCAGTTGGCACGATTAATGTGTCTTCCTGTCAATCATTCTTGACATTTAATTTTGACGGACGTCGTCAGTTGGTGCCTATTTTCTTTACCCTCCATTTCCATTGTTTCCTCCCTTTAGTGACCATTGGTCCTTTCTCTGTTGCGCTAACGTTTCCAAGTGCACATGAACATTCTTTTTTCGGCACGCTACCCCTTTGTTTCTATATTTTGAATTTTGGCATGGTAACCCCTCTGTTGTTGTGCGTAATCCTATGTTTTTTGTTTTTTAAGTGCTAGAAGGTAGATTGTCCTTATACAGCTTCAGTCGACTCCCATTGATCATTCCTATGAGTTATGTTCCTCCCAAGTCCTTCAACTATAAATCTCCCCCATCTGTGACAATCTTTACTTTATATGGTCCTAACCAATGCATTCTAAGTTTTCCTGGGTGTTGAAGAGATTTACTATCATACACCAAGACTAGGTCTCCCTCCTTGAGGTTTTTCCTTTTGATATGTCTATCATGCCAAGATTTCTCCCTTGATTTATGTAACTCTTGGTGAAACCATGCTAGAATCCTATCTTCCTCCATAATCATCAGCTGACTCAACCTTTCTTGTACTGCACCTCGCTCCATCATGTTTGTAATTGCTGCGACACACAGACTAGGTACCAGAAATTCTAATGGCACCACTGTTTCTTATCCATACACCAATCTGAATGGTGTCTTCCCTGTCAATGTTTTGCATGTGGTCATGTATGCCCACAGTACTGTTGGTATCTTCAAGTCCCAATCGTCCCTATTAACATTGCAAATCTTTGTCAGTGCATTTTCGAGGATCTTATTAAAGGCTTCCATTGTTCCATTTGCTTGAGGATGATATGGTGTTCTCTTTTGATGATAAACTTCAAAATCCTCATTCATCACTTTAATAGTGTTGTTAATGAAGTGAGTGGCTTAGTCACTCATCAGAATCCTTGGGCATCCAAATCTAGTGATTACGTGCTCAAACAAGAAGTGTGTTGCGGTCTCTACACTGCAGTCTTTCACTAGTGCTGCTTCTACCCATATGGTGAAGTACTATGTTGTAGTAATGATGTACCTCACTCCTAACCTTTTTGTTGGTGGGTTAATTGGTCCCAAAAAATATATTTCCCATTTGTCAAATACCTTCAAGGTTACTTGTGGTCCCAGGGGCATCTCGTCTCGTCCTTTTGGTTTTCCAACCCTCTGAAATACATGACATCTCTGGAAATAGTCCTTTGAATCTCTGTGAACAGTCGGCCACCATAGTCATGTGCCTTCTACATGGTAGCTTTGCCTACATAATGTCCTCTTGTTATTCCCTCATGGGATTCTACTAAGATCCTAGGTATTTCATGTTCTAGTACACATCTTTGCAAAATGTTGTCTGCATCCATCTTGTATAAGTGTCATGAAATCAATTGATAGTTTGCAACCCTGACTACTAGATTTTTCTTCTGCGCAGTGTTGAATTCTTGTGGCACAGTTCCTGTACTCAAGAATTGAATGATATTTACAAAATATTCATCATCTACTTGGACTGAAAATAATTGTGCATCGGGAAAGTTGTCCTCTAGATTCGTAGGTTCATATCCATTAGTGATCCTTGACAGGTGATCAAGTCCTACGTTCAACTTCCCTGGTTTGACTATTACTTCGAAATCAAATTCTTGAAACAACAATAACCATCAACAAATTCTCCCCCCCAACATTGGATTTTTGAGGAGGTATTTGAGAGCTGAATGGTCTGTGAACATATTGAAATGTTTTCCCAATAAGTAGTGTCTAAATTTCTGAAGCACGTAGACCATAGCTAAGCCTTCTCTCTCTGTTGTATTGTAATTATGCTTGGATTTTGACAGTTTTCTGCTAGCAAATTCTATAGGGTGGTCCAATTCTCCTACTCATGGTTGCACCAGAATATCTCCAAGTTCTATGGTTGATGCATCCACATGCACATGGAATGTCTTTTCCCAATATGGGAATACTAGTATTGGTGTGGTTACCTTCCTCTCTTTCAGGGTGTCCAACCCTTGCTGACAGTACTCATTCCATTGAAACTTTATGTCTTTCCTCAGCAATTTCTTCATAGGCGCAATGATCTGCGCATACCCTTTTATAAATTTCTTGTAGTATCATGTGTGTGCCAATGTTTCTCTTAACTGACGTGCTAGTTTTGGTGGTGGTAGATTAACAATTAATGCAATACTGGAAGGATCTACTAGAAAGCCTTGTTTGCATACTATTGTCGAATATTATACCAAAGGGTGTTCCAAAGATGCACTTCTTGATGTTTAGCGATATCTGACACTGCTTGCATATTTCTAGCATCAACCTCAAGACCTATACATGGTCTTTCAACAGACTATAGACTTCCCAATCATCCAGATATACCTCAAGAAACTGGTGGATGAAATCTTTGAATGCATCTATAACTACTATGGAAAATATTGTTGGTGCATTCTTTAGTCGAAAAGGCATGACTGTGTACTGGTAGGATCCCCATTATGTGGGAAAATGGGTCTTGTATCTGTCTTCTGGATCTATCTTGATCTGATGGTAGTCTAAGAATCCATTGGTGAATGAATAGGCTTCATTTCCTCCTACATTCTCCAACACCTCATCTGTGAAAGGAGTGGGGAATGGGTCATGTAGGCATGCATCATTCAACTTCCTCAGGTCGACACATATCCTTATCCCTCCCTGATTTTTATCCTGAACTACCATAGGGCTTACCCATTCAGATTCCTCCACAGGTTCTATGATTCTGACCTCCAACATCCTATCGATCTCATCTTTGAATTTTTTATTATATATTGGATTTAGTTTATATGGTCTTTGTTTGATTGGTCTTGCCTCAGATCTGAGAGGTATATTCATTTCCCCTAGCTCTCCTACTATGTCTTTCATTTATGTGAACGTTGTTGGGAAGAGGTCGATGTACTCGCGCAGTAACTCTATTATTCTTTCCACTGTTTTCTCATCCCAGTAGTCTCCAATGTTGGCCATTTTGGGATTCTCAACTGTCCCAATTTTGAATTTTTTCACCTTGATCGGTGCAACAAATACTTCTAATTCCAGAGGTGGACCTTCCATTTCTCTTTCACCTTCAACTTCTACAATCTAAATTTTTCGTGGGTCATATTCATCTGGTGCTTCTTCCTGCACCTGATAGAATGGAAGTAGTTCTTTTACTGTCTTTCTGTTATGTTATTAGTCTTCTGTCATGAATTCAACTTCTGGTTCTTTAATGAATATCACCCCTCTGATTTGCTTAAGTGTTGAGTCTATGTTGGGGTTCTCATGTTCGAATGAGAAAGTGATTGTAAAATTCAGTTGTAATATTGTCCAGCTTGTAGTTCCTCCACGCAATTCCTGGTATGTATACCAGTTTGTTGGAATCCCTTCAAATGTGTAAACAAAATGATTAGGACATTCCCCCGATGGTGTCATACTCCATAGTGTTCTACACTTCTCCAAATTTTCTATTGGTACTAGTCCTCCGCTTACATTGGTATCGGTCCTTGATTGTTTCTTTGTGTGCACCCCACCATATTACAGGTGTTTCCTTGAGTGTTATATCTAGTGCTAAGAACTCTAATTCTCTAACACTTCATATTCATATCATTTTAAGAATTCTTCTAAGTCATTCACCCCATGGAAGCTGGTAGGTTCCCTTATCTTCATTCCTACCCATCTTACTGTGTGGTCTATTCTTGCGCATCTTCTTGTGGAGACTTCATGTAAACTCTGTTTCTAGTTCTTTAAGATTTTATATGAGTCTAACGCACATGATGTGATACTTCTCCAAATGAGTACCCCATCTGTAGTTGGGTTCACATAATATTCTTCTCACGCGGTTTTTCTGTACAACTGGTTAATTTCCTCCAGGTCTAAGAAAGTAGGTTCTACAAACCTTTCCCCTTCGGATGGATCTAATGGTGTAATGACTTCCTACTCTCCTAACTCAAATGTCATATTCCTTGTCTTTAAGTTGATGATGGATTGATTTTCAAACTCCCAATCCATGCCAAGAAATGTTGGATAATGTGTTGTGCCATTCACTATCTCTATTACTTCGAAGTCAGCTTTAGTGCACACTCCATACAGGTCTACTATCACCCCTTTTAGTCTTCCAATTAGTAGAACTTTGTATTGATTTGATAGTTTTAGCTGAACAAGTGAATATCCTAATGTGGGCTCTCCCATACATTTCCATGTCTTCTTGGTTAATACATTTACTTTGGATCCTAGACCTAGTATAATATCTCCCATATTAAAATCTCCAACATTGGCATTCAGTCTGAATCCTCTGCTTGTTCTCCTTCTTGTATATAGATGATTGATTATTCTTTTTTCTAGATTTCCTTCTGCCGCTATGATACATATTTCTAGCATATTTTGTAACACTTTAATAGATGATGGATCATTTAGTAGTTTAACACACGAATGCAAAAAAAAAATTAAGCATACTTGTCCCAAGGGTCATTCTTATTTGGTGTGATCCAGCGATGGAGGCATCTCATACGCTGGTACTTCCTGGTTTTGATGTGAATTTGATGTCGATGCAATGTCTGGCTCCATGAATTCTTGTCTGGCCTTCTTGAATATCTCCTTTTCGTAATGCGCATCAAACTACTTCTTCGGTTCAGTATTCTTTTTCACCCATTGGTGTTGTGTTGGATCATGTCTTACTATGTAGTTTCCTATCTTAGCTCCTCCCTATGTAACTATGTTGATTTTTATTCCTTCATCCCGTGCTTCCTCTGAAATCCACTGAACGTTCTGATTGTTCTAATTCTTCTTTTCCTAGATCTTCCCCAATAGTGCAGGAAATTCTTCTTGGTCATGATCCGATGTGCGAAAATACACACATGTCGCAGGTGGAAGTGGGCATTCTCTTGCATAGTGTCCTAGTTATTGATAGTTGTGGCATGCCACTAGTCCTCTGCCTCTATCAAATCCTCATATTTATCTCCTCCACCTCTGTAGCTAGCTCGATCTCCTTGTGGTGCATTATACTGAGGCACCTGGTTATACTGCATGGGATTATAGTGTGGTTGTGCAGTATTGTATTGTGGCTACGCAGTGTTATATTGTTGTTGTTATAAGGGGTTGGTACTTGGTTAAACTATGGTGCAGCTTGCTCAGTCGTCATTTCTACCTGCACCCTGTAAGCATCTAATGTTATTTCCCTCATCAGGTCCATGGTCCTGCAATCTTTGTCATCGTGGCCTATTGACTTGCAAAAGTTGCAATATGATCTCTTAGGTATTGTCTAGTACTTCTGCATCATTGGGAAGTGATATGGATCATGCCCATGTTTCTTACAGATCTCACACCATAGTCCTCATGTTGGCAATGGGTTTGGCATTCTTTCTGCCATGTACTGCGCGAATGTTGGGCATTCGTTCTTATGGTGTCCTTCTATCCTACATGTGGTACACCAAACAGATTCTCTTTTGTCCTTACCTTTGTTCTGGTTTAGCTAGAATGTTAATTTCTTCATATCCTCCTTTATCTCCTCTATGGTTGGGTCTGTCTTATGATATTGGTTCTCTTCCAATTGTAGGGATTCTTGTAGATCCTCTGCCTATGTTTTAAACTTATGTTGTCGCAAAGGGTATTTCAAGTGTGGTAGTAATGAATTGACGAACATGTGCCTATGTTGCATATCTATCATTACATACTTTATCTTTCCCTTCAATCGCTTTAATCTCTGGTCAATGTCGCATACAAATTCTCCTTGTTTCTGTCTGATCTCTATCATCTCATTCATGTATTGATCCTATGAACTAGGATTCTGTAATTCATTTATCAGTAACTTTTTGATATTTCCAATCATTCTGGTTGCCCCTGGCAGACTGTTTGCAACTAAACTCATGTACCAATCTAGTGCGCGATCTCTTAGCATGATAGATAATTGTGAAAGTTTAGTGTCCTCATATGTGATATGTTTTGCTTCCCATATATTTTCACAAATGAACAAGTGCTTCTCCGGGTCCTCCGATGCTTCTCCTTTGAATTCTGGTAACCTGATGGTGGGATCATGTCCTTCCATCCTGATTGATGAACTACTACCTCTGCGTGGTGTATATACTTGACTAATTATTCTAGAACGAGCTCCCCCATTTGTTGTTCCTTGCATATATGTACTTCGTGTTGTCTTCCTTCTCCAAAAATTTGGTTGTCTAAATGGTGGTGTTCTTCATGGTGTATTAGTCGTACATGGGTTTATGGGTTCCACACTAACATTGATATGGACAGGAGTGTTTCCTTTTGTTCCTGCTCTTGGACCTCTCGTCTTCCTCTCATATGTCACATGTAGGACTTCCTCAATCTACTCCACAACCCAGACATCATATACCTCCTCTTCATCACTTAACAAGCCCTCCCTCATGGCTACGAATCTCTTCTTGGTGTTCACCTTATACTGGTAGGGTACTCCACTGCGTGTTCTTCTAGTTGTTTCCATGATATTCTTGATCTAGTCTTAATCCATCATAATTGTGTCCAAGGCCTCCTCTGTCTTTCCTTTATTGCTTTCTCCTTCCATTTCTCCTTCTCATGTTAGTACTCCCAACCTTCCCCCATGCACGCAGGGAAATTTAGTTTTCTGACTCCATTGTCATTACTCCTTTGTTATATAGAAATATCTTAATAGAAGTATATAACGATCTGATGTACCTACCTCGAGGTCCCTTCAAGAATTATTGTTATATCGCGCTCTAAGACTTCGTTGTATCTACTGAAAATTCTATGATAAATCCTGCAACAATGTTGTCTAACCAAAAATCTACTGCCCACATAAACTTATTATCAACTTATTGTAACTGCGTGATCTCTTAAGGATTCCACTCTAGTTGTCTAATCTGATTTGTAGGATGGTTTTTTTTCAACCTTTTTATCCACTCCTACAATACATGCGGTAAATCACAGAAAAATACTTCATGCAAGTCATTGAATATGTACTTGTCCAGATATTTGTGCGGTGTCAACTTCGGGTTTGTGTTATCTTTTTGCGCAAACTACAGATCCTTTTTTTTCAACCATATCTCTATCTCTTCCTTTTTTGGATTCCACAGTATCAGCATCCCCTTTTAGATTCTCATTCTCTCACCTTTTTGTCATCCGATCTGGCATTCTTTTGACGTGTCTTCTGCAAATCTCATTCACTCAAGCCCATTTTGTTCCATCCAACCAGCAACAAAACCAATTGTTGGATTTTCTCTATCTCTACTTAGGATTCTCCTAATCTGATCCTATTCAACCCAGATTCAAACTTAGTAAGCTCCCAACAAAATCCCTCTAAAATTATCGGCCCCTCTAGTAGACCAGAAGGCAACAAAACACACAGAGTGTACTACGCAGTCTCACACGAGATAGCTCTATGGGTGGATGCAATACTCAGGTGTTTGCAACCTGGGAATGAGTGGAGATCTGTGGGTGTAACTTGTAATCTTTATTCATTCATTCTAACATCTAATTTAGCAGTCATTCGATTCATTCATGTGAAATACCATATCTACTAGTTAATTTATTCATCTAACATTCAACATTTAACAGCAATAAAGACACATACATTCATTCACATAACACAGGTGTTATTGTAGTTCACCCCCACTTGGGCTATGTCCACAAAG
The DNA here is from genome assembly GCA_009831015.1 of Picea engelmannii. Classification (NCBI taxonomy): domain Eukaryota; kingdom Viridiplantae; phylum Streptophyta; class Pinopsida; order Pinales; family Pinaceae; genus Picea; species Picea engelmannii. The sequence goes on from ML789353.1 coordinate 245,806, forward strand.
ATCTGCTCTTAGGCTCTTTATTGTGGTTCAGTAATATATCACGTCGCGCGTGTTTACAATCTTGGGTCTTACTCTCCTCAATATGCCCCTTGATCCCTGCGAGGCTAACAAGATCGCACCAGGATCCACATCCTGCGATCTAACCCTCTGGATCGAGTCACTCACTATTTCCTTATATCACCATCTTACTGAGTAGTATAGTTCTTACAATTATCTCTTCTTCGGTCTACCTGTGTCTCTCTCCTCTCTCGGTCTCTGTCTGTCCTTCCAAGTACTACCTATTTATATTCTTGTCTCATCAGCCATTACACTACATTACAAAAACCCTAGCCCTAGAGTCATTAGGTATTCCTTGTATGTGCACCTTGCCTGCTTCTCTTACACGTGATGCTTTTCCTTCCAGCTGTTTTTTTCTCCTTTCATGCTTCTCTTCCCAAAAATAGCCTTTTCCCTTGACTAGGCCTGCATCCAACACTCATCGTTTTGGGTTTATTATGGCTTTAGAAGAATTTTTCTCACTTTGAGTTTTTCTCCCTTGGTTGGTTATTCTTCCAACTATATGGAGCATTTTTTTATGCCTCATGTGTCACAAATGTATCCCAGTTTATAGTCATGTTTCCCAAGTCATATAATGTGTCGTGTTTATGTTCAACGGAAATTTTTCAACATGTGTCGGTCATTCTGCAGTTATCCTTTGGCATTGCATGTCGGCCTTCCCAAGTCAAGTCCAATCATCACAAGTATCAATCTCTCCGTCTGATATCTTCCAAATATTTGGCCTTCTGCCACCCCTCGTGATGGATGCAAGATACCAGATATATAAAATATGCAGAACAGAAATGAAATACTAGAAATGACCGAATAACAGTAAAATATCCAGCATAATCTTCACAATACATAGAAATGATATACGAAATAGCAACAGAAATAGCACTTTGAATCAGATAGAAATGTTCACAGGCCTCTTCGAGGGGGAAACCTCCAGTCGAGCAACGCTCTGTTAAATTAATATCCAAGTTAGGGTTTTTCATACCCTCGACCCTTATTTATACTAAATATGTCTATTAAGAGAAGCATCTAGAGGAAGATCCTTCTAGAAGCGGAAGCTTCTATTAGGTCTTCTTAC
>ML789353.1:272735-286059 GCA_009831015.1 Picea engelmannii
GTTCTTGTGGTGTCTTTTCGTCCTGCATGTAGTACACCAAACGGATTCTCGTTTGTTCTTACTCTTATTCTAGTTTAGCTGGAATGTTAATTTCTTCAAATCCTCCTTTAGTTCTTCGATAGATGGGTCTGTCTACTAATACTGGTTTTCTTCAAGTTGCGGGGTAGCAATGAATTGATGAATAGGTGCCTATGCTACATATCAATCATGAGATATTTCAACTTTCCCTTCAGTCGCTTGAATCTCTGGTCAATATACCATACGGATTCTCCTAGTTTATGTCTAATTTTGATCATCTCATTCATGTACTGATATTCTGAACTTGGCTTCTGGAACTCGTTTATCAATAATTTCCTAATGTCTGCAATTGTTCTAGTTGTCCTTGGTGGATTGTTTGTATATATACTCATATAGTAATCCAATGCGCAATCCCTTAGTGTAATCCCTAGTTGTTCCAGTTTAGTATCTTCGTTTGTGATCTATTTTGCTTCCCAAATCTTCAAACATATGAACAAATGTTTTTTTGGGTCTTCTGACGCTTCTCCTTTAAATTCTGGTAACTTGATGGTAGGATCATGTCCTGCCATTCTGAACATTGAGCTACTACCTCCGCGCGGTGTAGATACTTGACTAGTGTTTCCTGAATTGGTTCCTCTATTTTTTGTTCCATGTGTGGATGTACTTCCTATTGTCTGACTTCTTTCGAACTTTGGTTGTCTAAATCATGGTGTTCTCTTTGGTGTATTAGTCGCACATGGGTTTATGGGTTCCACACTGACATTAATATGGATAGGATTGCTACCTTCTCTTCTCGTTCTTGGACCTCTCATCTTCCTCTCATATGTTGCGTGCAAGATTCCCTCAATCTTCTCCACAGCCCGAAGATCCTATACCTCTTCCTCATCACTTGCCAAGCCTTCCCTCGTGGCTATGGATCTCTTCTTGGTATTCACCTTGTATTGGTAGGGTACTCTGCTACGCGTCTTTCCAGTTGTCTCCATGATCCGCTTGATCTGGTTGACCTCCATCATGATTGGGCCCAAGGGTTCCTCCTCCTTTCCCTTATCCTTTCCTCCATCCATTTCTCCTCTTTCTGTCAGTTCTTCCCCCCTTCCCCCATGCACGCAGAGAAGTTTAGTTGTTCGACTCCATTGTCATTACACCTTTGTTATATAACAATATCTTAATAGAAGTATATAATGATCTAATGTACCTTCCTCAAGGTCCGTGTAGAAAATATTTCTCCATTGTGATGTACGACTTCGTTGTATCTACTGCAAACTATGTTATAAATCCTACCACAACGCTATCGAGCCAAAAATCTACTGCGTGGGTGAATTTGTTTTTCACCTGCTGTAACTTCTCGATCTGTATTGGGTTCCACTCTAACAGTTGGATCTGGTTTGTTGTGTGGTTATCCTTCAACCTTAGTATCCATTCCTGTAATAAGTGTGGAAAATCACAGAAAAAGACTTCATGCAAATCAGTAAACATGTATTTCTCAAGGTATTTATGGGGTATTATTCTAGGGTTTCTGTTATATTTTTGTGCAAACTACATCTCTTTGGTTCTTAGCCAAGTTTCGATCGCTTCTTTCATGGGATTCCACGATCTCAACATCCCCTTCTAGTGGCTCATTGCCTTCTTCTTTTATTTGTCTTCTTTAATCTTCTCTTGCTCAATCTATCTCATCTACTCAATCCTCTATTTTTCCTACCAACGGCAACAAAACTATTTATTGGTTACTTACTTATATCATGTCTAAGTTTGTATTGAGTGACCCAGGGTTCATGTCTGTTTAGAAGGAAACCCAGTGCACATAGTGCATTGTGAAATCTCACCCAAGATAGTATTAATGGATGGCTTCAATACTCATGTGTTTACAGCCTAGGATTGAGTGAGAGATCTGATAACGGTATATTGAGATTTCTATTACAGATTATTAACGCACTACATTGTTATCAAGTTTTATGCAGGAAAAGTACTAACTCGTTCATTTAGCTTATCAATATCTACTAAAACACAATAAATACACACATGCATTCAATCACATACCACATATGTTACCGTGGTTCACCCCCTCCTGGGCTACGTCCACAAAGATCTGGCTCTTAGCTCTTTTATTACAATAGTTCTTCATTATAGCGCCATGCACTTTACAACTCTCATTGGTGGGTAAGATCTCTTATGAGGCAGAATAGATCGCACTAGGCTCCTCAGCCTGCGATCTAACCCTCAAGATCTACCCTCTTCGGTCCTCTCCAGCTCAATAACTTACAAAATTAGGTCATACATCAAAACTATAACATCGCATCTGGTTCTCTATCTTAACCAACCACTAATAACTATCAACCTCCTATGATACCTAGGTATCTATACTTATACATTTATGTCCCTTCATCCATTACAATAAATTGCAAAAACCCTAACCCTATTGTCATTAGGTCTTCCCTGCATGCATGTGTGCTGCTCTCCCTTCCAACTGTCGTTTTCCTCATGCATGCCTTCTTTCCCAAAATCGTCTTTCTTTCCACTTTGGCCTGCTTCCATTAGTCTGATTGGAATCTTCCATCAAGTGTTTTCCCTCATTTGATTGAACGATTCATTCTGGCCCTATCAACATAAATGGCACTAGAAGGAGGGTCGAATGACAAGCTGAGCCTGTGGAGTCAGTTGCATTGATTTTTTGTTTTAATTTACTAATGGCTCCATCCCATATCCCTTGATGGAGGTTTTTTTTTGGTATTGTACCTCCCAAACCTCCTAGAAATATTTTATATTTATTGTCGTAACTAAGATTTGATGGCAAGGGTGAAATCTATGCATCTGAACATGCTTTTAATTTCTGTAAATTTTGTGGTTCTCACAATATTACTGATAGAAATATCATTTGTAGGTTATTCACTCTCACTTTTGCAAGACGAGTCAAGAGTTGGTGTGATACTTTGTCAGCTTCCTATATTCACACATGGGAACAATTTATGCGTAAATTTTTGCATGCATTTGAGGGTTATGATTATGATAATTTATGTGCAGAAATTTTAGAGATTAAGAAGAACGAAGATGAATCTCTTGCATATTTTATTATCATATTTGCTCATCTTTGCTATAGGTTTCCTTTGGATGATAGGCCTTCTAACAATGATATGATTTCTTGTTTAGTTTCTCTTACTAATGAAATAGACCAGCTAGTTGATGAAGAATCTAAATCATGTTCTAATGTTCCTTTACATGTTGATTTAGATTTAAATGAAAATGTTGAAAATGCTAATGGTTTGGATGGACTTCATATATCTAGATCTTTCTTTACTTTGGGGGATATAGATTAGATAGAAAATTATTTTTTGGAAGAAGAATATGCATCCTCTCACCACTCCATTCCCCCTTTCTTTCCTTTCGAGTAAAAAGAAGCCTCTTGTTTAAATTCAAGTTCAAATGTTTCTCTAGTTGACCAAGAGGAGGGTTTTCATGTTGATTATGGTACAGTTCGGGCCACACCGATGGTTATTCCAGGTTCTCATTGTCCTATCTCATATTTTTCATCACAAGAAATGGAGGGAGATATGGAGAAAACTTTAAATGTTGATCATTTTTTTAATGAAGAAAATATGGGCACTCATGAAATGAATCTTTCATCACCCATGGATAATTTTGAATTAGTTCCTCTTGATTTGGATTGTCCTATTGTTACAAATTATCCTTGTGTAACTGACATAGATCTAGAATATTTTCTTATTGTTGATGGATCATTTATTGAAACTTCTTGTTCTAACGATTCTTGTAATTTGCTTCTCTCTTCTAACTGTGAATATGCTTTGGAAGATATTTCATATCCTCATGTTGTGTAGGAGCAAGACATCCATGCTTATTTTTTCACTCAAGGAGAAGAAATAAACATACAAGACATTCCTCTTGTAACACAACAACCCACTTCTCGTTTACAAGAGAAAAAATATCTTGAGGAAGAACATGTTGATTGTAAAACCATGCCTAGTATGGAGCACATTGATTCACAATCATCCAACAATGTTTTTAAAGAGGAGGAACTACCATTCAGGGAGTCACTTTCTGAAAATCCCTCTTGTTCTAGAGAATATTTTCATTCTTTGGATTCTTCCACTTATTTATATTTATATCTTGATGTCTTTAATCATTTAGCTTTGCAGGGAGATACTCATGGTCCTATTCAAATAGGCTCAATGGGGTTGACCCTTGTTGAATTACTTGATGGTGGTGATGTGCATTTGGAAGTTAGAGAGGATAAGGCCTCTTCCCATGAACTAATTATAACCAATCATTATCATCCTTTTCATGGGATGAAGAGGATTCTGTAGAAAATGCGTATCAAAGAATGTTTTCTTCTTTTTCTTCTTCATTTATGATAAATAGTGAATCTCCTTGTTCAAGTAGCCCTTTGTTGAATATTGTTAATACTAGTGGATCTCACCATTGTTTCGAAATGATCTCTCATACCATGGTTGGTCCTAACCCATGTATATCTTATGATCTCACTAGTCTATCTCAAGTAGTTGGTTACTTGAAGTATGATTCCAAGGATGTTTGCCAAGATAATGAGGCACTTCGGTCTATGTCGATGGTTATGGCAGGCCCTCTTTCTTTTGGTTTATCTTTAGGGATAAACAATTTTTTTAGCACAAAGGTTCTCTCAACAAGCACACTTTATACAAACTCTATGCACGATTCTCATTTGGTATTCTACTTTCCATCGAACTCCTTCCATCAATTCTATGATAGAAGTGCAATATTTTATGATAGAATTGAAGCATGCTTGGAGAGATCTTACTTGGAACGATTTTCCATGAATTATCATTATCATATATTTAATTCTTTTAGTCGATTCTTATTCCAAACTCTGTCACTAATCCTTTGTCTTGAACATATGTTTGGAGGCTTGGGATTAATTGGATGGATACATTGGCATTATGATTTTACATAGCTCATTTTTCAACCATTATTAGCGTAGGAAAGGAGTAGGGTAGATAAACTAGTGTATTTTGTTGCATAATTTAGTTTTTTTTTCTATTTTTTAATTAGTTTTATGTTTTCATTTCCTTTTCATTACTATTGGTTGATCAATGGATTCTTAGCAGAGGTGGAGAGAAATAGAAGGCTTGACCACTAATTTTCCCTTGATTGGATTTTTCAATTTAATTTTGATATTGGAAAATTTTTACTTCATTTTAATCTCAAATTTCTTCCATGTGTTGGGTAATTTTTAGATCACTAATTTCATGCATGATCATGATGTCAAATCTTGTGCAAACTTGTTTTCATATTACAAGTGGAATATGTTAAAATGAAGATATTATTTAGTTCCTCTTGGGATGAAAATGAGCACTCAAAGATATTCAATCATCATATGAATATGATTCTAACCGAAATCATTTGCTTGATGAAATTGATTATGAGGGTTGATCTTGTTGGCTCATACATATTAATATTAAATTTTGGATATTAAAAATCTTTCCATCTGAAATTCAAGCCACTCCCAATCCTTGTAATCTCCTGAGATGATTATTTTTCCTTGGGTTTGGAGTTATCCAAATATTTTATTCCACATCCACTCTTTTCTTTAATCACTTTTAGCCAACATGATTTATTTTTTTAGACCTTTTTAGCATAATGAACTTGGCTGATTTTTTTATTTCATTTTAGTTTTTTTCTGTTAGCATTTTTAGCTTTAATTTCCAAGCATTGGATGCACATATCTTATGCTATGTTCAGTTTATTTTTCAAGAATGTGTTTCATCTTTTATGTTGCAGATTTCTTCATTCAAGCTTCCTTTCATACATAGCAGCAAGAGACATCCATTCACACTGTCTAGATGCATTTATTTTTACAATTCTAGACAACGTGGTCATTTAAATATCTCTTTTGATGTCTTTTTCAGAAATTACTTGGGAACCAATATTTATATTACCCAACTTACTGATTGATCAAAGACTCAATCTCACCACTGTCCATTCAATGGATTTTCAGACCGGATATTTTCTTCAACAATATATTTTCATCATTTAGGTTTGTTGATTTTGGGTTACCTATTAAAGTTATATTCTTGAGAAATATTATTTTTATCATGGCTGAGAACTTTACACTTATATCATATTGAATATATTCAAATGCTTGGGAATTGTAGACACCTTCATGAATTATGTCAATGCAACTTCTAATATTCCAATTTTGAATCTTCATCATTTACTTTTTTAGCCATAATGGTGATTTTTCAAGATGTCATTTCCTTGTGGGCTATAACTTATCAATCTATTGGGCCCACACTCTTTAGCACTCCTCGAACCCAAAAAGCATTTTATTCATAATCAAAGGAAACACATTCCTTGGGGTGAAATGTTGATAAGTTTTCAATCATATTTTTAATGACTAATGTTTGTTGGTGGATTGGTATCTTTAGATGATAAATGGGATTGAAGTTTTATGGTCTTGTTTTCTTAATTTGATTGACTCTTATTTCAGGAATAATACATTGTTTCCAGAGATCCAAACCTCATGACAATCAATGAAACTATGTCTCTTGTTGAAGGGGAAAATGTGGGAAAGCACCTAGTGCTTATCGCTCGGGAAGAAGACCGTGATACTTGGTTGAATGCATAGTGGATGATACTTGATAACTTCATTGGATTTCACACAAATTTTTATGATAGCCAACTTAGTTCAAGTTTATTTTATCTTAGCATGTTTTTCCTAGAATTAGTTTTAATTCCAGTGATTACTTTTCAGTTTAGTTAATTTTCATTTCAATAAGCCAATTAAATAAGAGGAGGATTTCTTCCCAAATTGTCTAAGAGTTGATCACACCTTTCTCTTTTGTTATGCATGTTGGGAAAATGGATTTTGCAACCAACAACTTCAATTTTTTCTCTTGGAATGGAAGCAACGTAGGGAAGTGTTAATCTGAAATTTGAATGCTCATATTCCTTTGCAATAATCTTGGATTGATAAATCAAGATGGTCACCAACTTATCAATTGATCAGAAACATATTTCCATTTATTTGTTCACATATTGGTTTCTGATCTAATTGATATTTGGATTCCTTTTCATGACTATTTTGATAACCTCCATAGTTGTGATATTTCTTTGCATTATCAAAATGAATCTTTGGTATTAATAATTATCTTTTATGGAAAATAGAAAATGACACTTTGGTGAGAAATGTAATTTCTGTTATTTGAAAATTCAGCGTTTTGAAAACTCCAAAGGAATTGCTTATGTCAAGAAATATTGAGAGCATGTGGGTTTATGGAGAATTTCATGAAATTGGTTTTTGAAAATATGTTTTGATTGAGCCTTTACATTAACCCATGTTGCTTGATTCTTGGAATTGTTTTTCTACACTAAATGAAAAGAAGATCATATATGACAATTGGATTTGAGAATTGTGTTGAAAAATCTTTTCCATTAGATAATCAATTCTTGTACTCTGGTGTGTTTTCATTTTAGATCAGAAACTCTTGGAATCTTTTCAGTGGGATTGATATTAATTAGATAATTTTTCTTAATTGTTGATTTCCCTTGGATTACTGTCAGTTGTCCACCGAAAACACTTCTTATGTTGCTATTTCCATATTTATTACTTGTTGTTGTTTTCTCTTCTTATATTTTTCATCCAGTTTTCATCCTTTTGATGACTGGCATTCTAGCTTCAAATTTACTTTTAGTTTAGTTTTATTTTCATGAATTCACTCTTGATTTCAGTTTTGATTTCTTTTTATGCAGATTCCTCCCATATTTTGATTTGACCGCTGGTATTTCCCTAAGTTAATTTGACTCTTAGTCTTCCTTGAGGATTTTCCTTTAAATTTTGGTGAGGAGGTTGGTCAATTATGGTCACATACTGAATATTTTTCTTACAAGTCATAAGATGCATGGGTTTCTCTATCTAAATGAACATTTATAAAGTTATCAGTTGTATGTATGGACTGATATTTGTGGTGGAACACATGTTCCCATTGAGCGTACCAGGATAACCCATAAGTATAGGAAAGTGTCTATCCACTCTTTTCTTTGAGCTCCATCCACTTCACATTAATAACCTGGAAAATACAATGATGATTTTTGGAGATACCTGTAGGTTAAACTAAATTGCATATCTACTCATCGAATCAAAGATACTCTCATATCACCCTTCTTCCTTCACACCCTATGTGCATATGCATATCAATATCTAAAATCTAAAAGGGTGAGCATGTTCTGGAATAAAAGGGAAGTTGAAAGCACTATTAATAGTGTGGGAAGTACAAGTAAACTCGTCGGGGCTATGGACGCATGTTGGAAGTGGGGCTATGCATGTATGGTACCAAGGAAACTTCATCAGGGCTATGGACGTTCACTGGTAGTGAAGCAATGCCGAGAAACAAGAGATGAGGAACACACTTATGTAGATGTTTGTTTGTTTTAAAAGTGAAAACCCACGGCAGTTGAACTAAAGCTAATTTGAAGTGTACAACCAGTAAAAAAACTTATCTCATTCATTAGTTTTTTAAAAAGGGTGTGTTAGATTATAAGTAATAGAAATATCAGGTTATATCTTTTAAAATTTTGGTGTCATTGTGGTACCCATAAATATTGGAAAATTTTCTACAGTTTGTTGAACTTATATTTAAAATTCAAATATGAAGTATGGGCCCTAAATTTCTATTGACAGAGATAACTAGTTCTTCCAGTGTGTCGCCATTTTTTGTGGCCCCAACAACCCACCTTTACTTTTTCTTTTACAAGCAAAAGGAAAGGGCCCCCCTACTAAAATTTCAACCCTATTTCCTAATCCTCTACCGCTTGAACCTAAAGCTATCCCTTTGCCTACTTTGAAGGAGTTGGGGATTTTATCTTGATGGATTATTTTCTTTGATGGGTGTTGACTATCCTTCCTAATCTGATGATTTCAATTATCTTCATAATGCTTATTGGATTGTTATATTTGTTGACATTTCTATGATGGACTTGACATGTTGTATTCATACCTTTTGTTGATACCGAAGTGATTGATAATCTTATTTGGCTGCACGGCTTGATGTTATATTGCATGTCTTGGATGAGGTTGTGGTTGATTATTTATTGGTTTCCCAATTCAAGTTTTGTATCCTCTTGCTATCATGTTATGTTACATGACTTCATACTATGTGCTATCGCATACAGATCCTACTCTTCTATTTTGAATTAGCATATGTAGTCTTAAGACAGTCACCAACGGTCATCACGTTATTTTTCAATAAACCTGACACTCTCTCATAAGTTGGTTTATAGACAGGGAATATATTCTTTATTGTATTAGCTAGTCTTCCTTGATTCCATGGTTGATCTCATTCTTTTGTTTTGCAGGATAAGCTTTGTAGAGGCACTTTGTTCACATGATCACTCCAACATTGAGAGGCATGTGGGAAATATGTTTATCCTTTTCTAGAACCTTGAATTTGATCCTTACCGAGATTCATTTTTTCCTCTTTCCATGAGGTCTTGAGCTTCCAAGGCTATTAGATCCACCTTTCCTATAGACCTGTCCCTAAGCCTCTTCGGATTGATCTCTACCAGATTCTTCTTTTGGACTTCCCTCTCTCCTGAAACCTAGGCCCAAGGCCTATTGGGTTTTCTCCTTCTTTTCCTCTATTATTTCCTCTAACCAAATCTCATAGTTGGATTTTTCCCATCGAGAGCTTTCCAACAAATGTAACCATTCCTAAATCTGAGTTCAGGATTGAAAGTTATTCGTCGTAAAAAATTCCTAAGCCAAATATCACCTTTTCTTTCCACTCCCACGTGGCTCACACTCTCCTGTGTCATTTGATGTGGTGCCCACCGCCTATCCTCATCATTGTCGATATTTTTCCTGACTCTTCTTCCCATCCTTTTGATCACATACTCCGACAAAGACATCGAATATTCATCGTCCCTAGCATTCACACTCTTCATTGTCACATACCTTCTCCATCGAAGTACATCTACTCCTAATATCACAAATCACTCCAACGACCATCCCCCTATGAATGGCTGGGATTTCATTTCACTCGTTACTCAATTAACGAACTTCATTCATTCTCAGAAGTTGATGGCCTTATGGATACAGTACCCGAAGTATAGAAATTTATTTCAGTTCCTCAGTTTGTGAATGTTCCTTCATTTCCTCCAATCGAATCCTTATCTTCTTCTTTCACATAGCAATGTTGTTCGCAGTTGAATTCTTTAGTGAATTATGCATGCTCTTTTGAAGCTTAGCCCCTTTTCCTTCTAAGAAACCAACATCAGAACCATGAGATTATTACATTACAAAGTTTTGCAAGCTTAAACCTTGAGTGGATTTCCAAAGAGAAACTCTCCTGAGCTGTCGATCTTTTCCCTGAGTGAACGGTCAGATCTTTTTCATGCAACAGTATTCGGGTTATAAGTTTGGATTGTCAGAGTTAACACTCTGAACAGTCTCCTTCAAACTCCTAATGACTTTTAATCGTGACTTTTGATTGTCATTAGAAGGATGATCCAGATCTTTCACATGCAAAATGGACCTATGAGGGAATATTCCTTGATACCTCTTATCGATACCTTGAAACTTCACAATTTTTTTGTATGCCAAATGATTAGCTCTAACTACACATCATCACTTTTTTGGGGATTTAACCTTCAAGATAAAAATCGAAGAAGGAATATTCTTCTATCCCTTTTCACTAACACATTAGAGAATACTGGGAAATAGCTCCCCCGATGGATGTTGCATATTTCTCCAGAGTTGTTGAATGGCTAGATCTCGCTCTTGGAGTTAATACGTCAGGATGGGAATTGAACAAGAGAGAGGAAAAATTTGATGCAAAGTTATAAATGAACACTCTACCATTTTCGAGGTCTCATGGAAAATCGACTAGAACCTTTGATCTGGTGGGTTTTCTCTTTTGTAGGTTCAAGAATTAAGGGTCCAGATTAACCCTCAGGCCTGGACAATGGTTGTTGAGTGAGAAATTTTAAACAGCCATAACTTTTGCTACAAATGTCGGAATGAGGCCCGTGATACCTCATTGGAAAGGTATAGGAAATAGGAACCCAATGGTATGGGTATCTATGTCTAAAAACTGATATAAAACATCATAAAATATATAAAACCGACAACAACGGATTTGGGGGAAAAATAGCCATACCAACTTCAAGCAATCATATTTGGGGCCACGAGTAATGAAATCAATCCTAGGATAGCTTGATAGAAATATGGAGAAGAGAATAACAAGATGGAATATAAAATGGGGAAATATTTAGAGTGTAAATTTCTCGAAAATGAAAAACACATACATAACCCGAATTCAGATGAAGAACCGGACATGCAAACTTCAAACAATCTTATCTTGAGCTAACGACGATGAAATTGAACCATAAATAGCTCAACGGAAAGCTGAGATAGAGGAGAACAGTAAAAAATGATAGCATTCAACAAATCAAAGCCAAAAACGCCCAGAACAATACAAGAAATTCATAAAACGACCCAACAGGCAGAGTGAATAATAAATTTAAATAGATATCATTGGCAAATTGTCATAGGGAGAATATAACCACCCGAGAGTCTCTTTAGCTCCCATTTGTAACTCCTACATCTACATTTTCGAAATTCCAAAAAAAATTGAAATGTAGAAAAGAAAAAATTAGGGAAAAACGAAACGAATGGTCATGAGAACTAGGGATGATTTTAGGGGCTAAATTTCGTTCATGGGCTAATTTTCCATGGTTTTTCCAAAAACGAGATTCGCTATTTTAAAAATGATTCGCCCAAATTCTATAGGATGAAATTATTTTACCTTAAAAATCGCCAAACTTTTATAAAAACTATATAAAATCCTTAGAAATTTGAATATTTTTACAAAAATATCGCCAATCATTTATAGTTGGTATATGAAGGATTAGTAGTATTCGCCAAGGTTTCTACATTTTAAAATTTTAAAGTCATGAGAACTAAAGAGTCTCTCTCTTGTTCTATAAAAGGGTGTTAGTTGAATGTATCTGGACTTTTTCCCTTTGTAACAAAAGATGGTATTAGTACTTCTAAGGAATAAAGAGCAGGAGGCATTTTGGAAATTGATGGCTTTGGTGGATGTACATGAGACTATTATTTGTGCATTTTTCTTCTATTTGAGTAGATAGGATTGTTTCGTACAAACTATTTAGACAATCTATTATGTTTTCTTAATCTATCATTGTTTTCCTTGTGGGTACAAAAATGATGTTATATATGCATTGTACAACTAATTGTCTATGTATTTTCAACATTGTTGTTATCACATATCATTAGCATGCATGAATTTTTTTTTTATTCTAATGACATTATCTCTCGATGTACTCATTCTTCTAGTTTTTCTCCCGGGATATGTTAGAATTAGATTAGTTAGATTTTAATTAGTTTAGACTTAGAATTAGTTAGAACTCTTTGGGGGGAAGTTCATTGTGTTTCCCCTTTTTATTCTTTTAATTATGAGCAACGATGAGGCCCATAAACTCACAGGAAACGCTACCCCAAATGAGAGTGGGTCTGATTGGGATCTACCATCAGGCGTTTTCCCTCATCTGATTGAACGGGTCATTTTGGCTTGTCAACACTTCCTTAATTTTCCCTATTAATTCTTTGTTTAGATCATATTTTCTTCAATCATTAATCCTAATGATGGACCACATTGGATTGGTCTGAAACATTGATTAAAAAATTTGATGTGATGGATCCAGAAGATTACTCTCACCAAATTCTAGGACATTTCACTTACTTGGAGAAGTTACGTCAATGATGATTAGTTTAACCTAAGTGTCTATGCCAAAAAAATCCAATGGGAATTCATTCTTTGGATAGTGGTTCCATTTATATCTTTGAGAAAATTGTGTATGGGATTATTCTTCTTCTACAAAGATTTTATTTTGTGGATCAATCCCTCAATGTCAAGATAATTTTAGGTGGTAACGCTTGGTCATTCCTTAGCATCCTTATTATAGAATTGAATCAATTGAGTTACTTGTGTTAGGGCATACTTGTAAGTAGTCAGGTTAATCTACAATACCTGTATAATAATGGGAATAAATTTTAGAAAAAGATCAATGTTTTCTTTCTCTAAAATGGTATAAGAAGTTTTTCTCGAGGCATCTTAAAATTTTCTATCAAAAATCTTGAATAGTCTCACAGTGTTCCCATTTTAAGTTGTTGACATTCTACGACTTAGTAATTAGTTGTTCACTCTAATTGAACACATCCAAAAACTTGTTCTTAATCTCTTCAAACATCTTAAACTTACTATCTAGATTGTAATCTAAATTGTTGAACCATTAAAAAAAA
>ML789353.1:286748-301655 GCA_009831015.1 Picea engelmannii
CCATTACTTTACCCAAAAACTCTTGTAGAGATGAACAAAATAAGATTGGAAAAATGACTATTGTCTCTCACTCTACCTCAAAGACTATCGTTTATATCCTTTATGCTCCTTATTTTTAAATCCATTTAATAATGCACACATGTTAATTATGCTACCTATGCAATTAAAGTTACTTACAAACTAATACAGATTTAGGTTCAATGGTTGACCTTGATATTCAATATTAATGTCTTTATCTTATCCCTTATTCCACCATTGGCCCTTACAAGATAGTGTATATAGGATCATAACCTTAGGATTCTCTTCCATTGGGTCCAACTATCAAATAGTAAGTTGTTATCATGCTACCATACAAGTTTTTTTTTCATTGGGTCCACCAATTAAACATTAAGTTGTCATAATGCTACTAACAACACTTTAGTTTACATCTAACAACACATATCTACTTTGCTTAAATTAACACCATTGTTGGAAAAATAAACTATGTCATAGATCAACCTATAGACAAAGATCCAAATTTTAGTGCCTTGACACTAAAGGATAAGATATTAATGCAACAAACTAGAATATGAACAATAAGGTGATTCTACTATTTAGAGTTCTCAAAGTTAGGAAATACCTTGCATAATCAAAATGGTTCACTTTGGAGAAATTTTAGCATGAGTTTCCCCATTTGTAAGTTGAGGCAAACCAAATGCAATGCTGACACATTATGGGGCTACTACTAACCAAGGAGGGGAGAGTGATCCAATCCCAACCATTGTGTTAGATTAGGCACAAATCGCAAGGTTTTCTTAAGTTTGTATGCCTTGTGCCAAGTATTATGGTGATGCCAATGCCCATATTTTATGTCATTGACTCAATTTAATCTTTTTCCATCGACCAAACATGGACATCGTGATATAGAAAAAAAAAACATACATCTAACTTTGATGACACACAAAGTCCAAGGAACATCTAGACAATTCCATATCTAATTACACATGACCCACACGATCTGACATATGTAATCCAACTTTCTAGAGAATTCCTATCTACATGAGAAATGCTAAGATAGAAGGGAATTTATTCAAAATGTTGTAGAATATATTTTACTTACGCATATTTATATGTGGAATGATAAGATTTGTGAGTAACAAACTAAGAATACATGCAATAAGGTGATTCCACCATTTAGGGTTGTCAAAGTTAGGCAACACCTTGCACAATCCAAATACTCCGCCTTGAGAAACTTTAATATAAGTTTCCCCTTTTGTAAGTTGAAGCTAACCAAATGTAATGGGGACACACAATGGGGGCCAATGTTAACCAAGGGGGTTAGGGGTGGGTGTAAATTAATTTGATCCCAACCATAGTGTTAACTTAGGCACAAATCTTAAGGCTTGCTTAAGTGCTTATGGCATATGCCAAGTATTATAGCAACACCAATGCCAATAGTTAGTGTCATTAACTCAGTGTAATCATGTGCCATGGAAAAAACATGGACACTGTGATAGAGAGAAACAACCATACGCCTAGCAATGAAAACATATCAAGACATCATACAAGGGCCAAAGAATATGTAGACAATGCCAAATCCAATGACACATGACCTACACACTCATTTGGACATAGAACATGTGCTTGGCACACAATGTCATACTTTAAACATTATTTGGCATGTGTAATCCAACATTCCAAAGCATTCCCATCAACATGAGAAACATCAATATGGAAGGGAGGCTTTTCAAATGTTGTAGAGGATGTTTTTAATACATACCTTTCTATGTATAATTTTTCCCATGTGATTCTAAGAAGATTGTTATCCACTCATTTGCGCGTTTATATTCTTCTAGGATTGTTATAAAAAGGATTTTAGTTTCTCCAATAAAACCGAGAGAGGCACTTGAGATATTAATATTGTATTATATAAACTTGTCTAGAGTGTTTTATCATCTTCTTAAATCTATTTTGTTTCTTTCGAAATATTATTTAGACATGTTATTCTTTGATGATTTACTAATACAAATGTGTTTTGTATTTTCTTGCTTACTTACTCAATGCAATTAGCACCTCTAGATTCTTCAAATAACCCTAAGTTATTCCTATTTATTGATTGTCTTACTCTTTAGATTTAAATAAGATCACTTATAACTCAAGTCACTAGTGCCATCGTAACATTTCTAAAAGATCCACATGGTTGTCTGAATGATATATTAGAGATGATAAAATCCATTACATTCCAATACTTATCTCCAATGTAGTTGGGCTTCCTGAAGAGACAAATGACAATCAAGCTCATGTGACTCCAATATGACTTGCATAACTCAACAATGAATATCCATTTACCTTTAAAATAGTGCTTAAAAATTTATGATCGCAAGTCACAGATTTTATTTAAAGACTTTAATTTTTTTTTTCAATGAAATGTCATATTTTTCGGGAAATGCCAAGGCCATGATTTAATGCTAAGTAATTGTCTAAAGTTACATAGGGATTTCCCATTAAATGATTCCCTTATGATTTTTGACAGATTTACTTCGAGGAGGAGTTTTTGACAGATTTTTGATAGACATTTTATAACGACTTTGCATGTGCATATGCTTATGCTCGCCATGATAATGTAAAATTCCGCACAAAACATTTACATATTAAATGTCATTTGCCATTTTTAATTCACTATGTACGATTTAAACAATGAATTATCTAAATGTGTTGTGTTTTTAATATAATTTATTTAAATGTAGATTTAAGCCACTAATTATATATTTTAGTTGTTCACTTTAATAAAGGTGCACTCTTTATGGTTGAGGTTTAAATTAAAAAAGGATATTTAAATGTGTTGTGTCTTTAATATAATTTATTTAAATGTAGATTTAAGCCACTAATTATATATTTTAGTTGTTCACTTTAATAAAGGTGCACTCTTTATGGTTGAGGTTTAAATTAAAAAGGATATTTGGTTGTTGTTGCTCTCTCTATCAGGTATGTAGAGAGGTATGTAGAGGACCAATGTATCTAGTGGTATTATTTTAGGCAGAAGTAAGGGTAGAGTGTACAGGAGTACAATATCGAGTTTAAAAATATGGCCATCATGTTGGGTATCTCTCCTAAGAGCTTAGATGTACTCCTCAAGTATCTAGGGGATCTACATAGTCATCTACAAAACCAAGTGATGTTTTTCAAGTCAAGGACAGTGGACAAGGAATGCATACAGGTGCAATATTTGGAAAACATATGCCACAAGAAAGGAAAACCAAGTGGTTCCAAACATAAAGAGCACTAGGAAGCTTCCAAAGAGGGGAAGAAGAAGTGGAAAAGGGGAAAGGATAAGAAGACAACAACCAATGCACATCAGTGCAAGGATCCTAGCAACCATTGTAACCATTGCAATATTGATGGGCACACTGAGGAAAAGTGTTGGAAACTACATCCATAGATGAACCGAAAGAATCGTAATAAGGATGCAAAAAAAATAAAATATCTAGCCACGGATTTGAGAAATCGGGTTGAAAGCAGCTTTGATGTGGATGAGAATATTGTTTGCACATCAATGTAGAAGGAGGTGAATATGAGTAGCCTTCATCATCAGGAAGGGAAGGAGATGACCAAACTCTTCCACATCAATATTTAGGTCAAGAAGACCAAGATAAATGCCTTGTTCAACTCTAGTTCATAGGCTAATCTCATAAAAAAAAATCTGGTCAACAAGCTTGGATTGGAGGTTCATGATCATCCTAGCCCATATCCATTGGGATGGGTAACCAAGGATGCAGAGATCAAGGTAATGAAACAATGTAAGATTAAATTCGTTTTAAGTGATGATTTTATTGATGAAGTGGAATTGGACATATTACCCCTTGACATATGTGGAGTAGTGTTTGGAAGCCCCTACGTGTATATGAGGGATACAATGTTCATGTGGAGAGCCAACTAGTACTGACTAATCAAGGATGAAAATTCCTACATCATCAACATGCATAAAGGAAAGTCAAATATCTCATTGGTAAGTGCCAACCAAGCCAATAAGTTGATTAGTTTCAGTAAGAAAGGTGTTTTACTTTTCTCAAGAGAAAATCAGACCGAGGATGAGTCGACAAGAGTAAAGGCATCCTTGGAGGGGTGTACTAAAGAGAAGAAACATTAGTTGGAGGACTTGTTATAGGCATATAAAGGAGTGTTCTAGGAGCCTAAAAGGTTTCCACCCTAGAGGGAAGTGGAGCATAAAATATAGTTATTGCTAGACTCCCCATTCTCGAATATTGGACTACATAGACAATCTGTTCTAGAAGCAAATGAAGTGAAGAAGAAACTACAATAGTTGTTGGAGAAGGGTGTGATTCAACCAAGAACCTCACCTTGTGGGTCACCAATCATAATTGTAACAAATAAGGATGGGACTTGGAGAATGTGTATCGACTATAGAGCATTGAACAAGATTACATTCAAAAATCGATATCCTCTTCCCAGGATCAATGATCTATTAGATCAGTTTCAGTATGCAAAGTATTTCACCAAGTTGGATCTCAAATCAAGATACCACCAAGTATTCGTCAAGGAAGAAGACACCTGGAAAAATGCCTTCAAGGCAATGCAAGGTTTGTATGGATGGTTGGCCATGCCATTTGGTTTATGTAATGCACCAGCTACATTTATGAGACTGGTGAATGGTGTATTACGCCCATATCTAGATTCATTTGTTATAGTCTATTTGGATGATATATTGGTTTTTAGTTCTACCTTGAAGGAGCACATCTCACATCTCATGTAGGTGTTAGAGACTCTAAAAAAGCACCAAGTGTTGGCTAGCCTCAAATGTGAGTTTGCTCATCAGTGTTTGGTGTATTTGGGATATGTGATCGGTGGATGGGAGCTTAAGATAGATCTCGCAAATATGGAGGCCATCGTGAAATGGATAGTTCCTACAAATGTCACTGAAGTTAGGAGTTTTGTTGAGGAAACACGGTACTTGCACAAGTTCATAGCTTCATGTTAAGCTACAGTTGCACCACTCGACAACATAGGAACGAGTGGTAAGAGTTTCCAATGGGGAAAGAATCAGCAGAAGGCCTTAAATGAGATGAAAAGAAATATCATGCAAGCACTCGTTCTCGCATTACCAAAATTGAAAAATCCTTTCGAAGTGGAGACATATGCAAGTGGGTATGCCATGGGAGCAGTTTTGATGCAAGGAGGAAGGCATGTATGCTATCATTCTGAAATATTTCATGGGGTAGTTCTCAACTACCCTATCTATGACAAGGAAATATATGCCCTGGTTCAAGTTGTGAATAAGTGGAAGCACTATTTGATGAGCAAGTAGACCATCATCCATTGGAATGCCATAATTTTGAGATCATCTCATGGATTGTTGTGGATGTTGCAATGAAAAGATTATATGCATGGATAACTCATAGTTTGTTTGGTTGATTGAAACTTTTGTCAAGGAGGACAATTGTAAGAAAAATTGTGTTGGATATGGTAATGATTGTAATCCCGTAATGAAGATTGGTTGTTATTGTATGCAATGGACAAATATTATGAGAAGGATCCCATGGTCATGGAATCTAATTTATGTATGAAATAGATTTAAAATTTATGATTGAAATTTTTATGATGATATCTCATGGAACTTGTATGTGTATGATATAGGGGCCATGATGGATCTATCTAGTAAGGACAGATGATGGTTGTTGTAAGATTGAAAACATGGGGAGGATGCTACTATGATGACACTATAACCCTATGATATGCCTTGATTTCTAGTAGATTTTTCTTATTAGAGGTTGCTACTTAGATGCTCTAGTAGTAAGGCTCTATAAGTTGCAATTTTCTTGCATGTGAAATCCTTCGCAAGATGGATCACCTAAGGGATGTTTTAGTAGAGAAGGGGATGTTTGAGCCTAGAAGAGTGAGTGCAACAAGGAAGAGGAAACTTCAATGAACATGTTGTGAGAGCTTCATGTTGTTTGCTAGATGGGATCCAGAAGGAATTATATATTTTCAGTGTGTTATAGAAGACAATGAGCTTAATCTCTCCCATGTTATTCATGTAGAGAAGATATATATTCATCTAGATAAGTCTTGGGTGTTGGTTGTGGAGCATGATTATCTTATTGTTTGATAGGTCTTTGTTTTCAACCGTCTTTGTACCTCATGAAGACTGTACACCCCTCCACACGGGGGGGTTGCAGGGGGGGCTTGCCCCCCTGTGGGGTCCGGGGGTCTCATCCCCTCGGCTGGGGGGTCTAAGGGAAAGAAGGCCCCTGGTGGAGGTAAGGGGGACAACTTTCCCTGATGGGGGTTTGGGGGCGAAGTCCCCAAAGGAAAAAATACCTTGTAAATGTATATTGTAATTTCATAGTAAATATGGACTGTTCATTATAAGGTCATAGATCTGATGGTAGAAGTTATGTTAGAGTTTTTTTTCCCTAGAAGGCAACCCTCTTTTATGAGGGAATTGTATTGTGGTTGTTTATTATTGCGAATATTGTATTCTGAGAGAGGAGATTGTGAGAGAAACAAGAGGAAGTTACAGCGGGTGTGTTGTAGGTTGTATCCCTTCGTTTGTTGGATAATAATAAATGAAGGACCTTGAAATTTCTCTAGTGGGCGTAGCCCACACTAGGTGAAACACGTATATCCGTGTCTCTATTGTATTGTGTATCTTATGTGTTTTATTTCCGCATTTGTCTTATTTTATTGCTCCACGATCCTATTTTTCTAACATTGGGCTAATTTGCATACTTTATCCTTTGTTATGAATATATATGCTTCAGCTCAAAATTGGAATTCTTCAGGATGGAATAATTAACGCATACAAATGGATATGATATGCATGCTTACCTATATTATTGCTATAGATAAATGTTGAAACGCCAAGGCCTCAAAAGAATATCAAGGTAGTGAAAGAAAATGTGCAACACTATTGTCCATCTAGACATCAAATGCAAGTTGCAATGTAGAGGATAGCATTGCAGATGCAGCTAGAGAATAAAGACACGAAAATATGGTCTTATTGTTGGAAGGAAAATAACATTGACAATAGTGTTATTCCAAGTGGGAGTGGAATGTGATATCTCAGCTTTGACCCTTGAATTGTAATGTCATAAATATGTGTTATTTATGTGATGTGGTTTATGTGATGGGAATCAAGCCATGTGGATTGAGATATAATGATGCCATGTTGTGAATATGTGAAATGAATTATAAATATTCCTAGTGTGGATCTCAAGGCTAAGGCTAGACTAGTGAATTCATAGGATTCTAAGTTGTGGGCTATGTTTACAATGTGGTGGGTGCAATTTCCATATATGATCATGTATATGTAAAAGTGTGTATGAAAAGGAAAAATGAATAATAATATAAATCCACCAAAATATTTGCTTGAAGGAGCAACAAGGGGACTATGATACCATAATAGGGGAAAAGGAAAGAGGGTTGTTGGGTGATTTGACCTTGTCATTGTCCTTTGGAGTGTTATCATTTCTTACCCATGCTTTCTTACAAGTTGTCTCATCAATATTTGGCTTGTACAAGTGAACTAAGTACAAGTTTTATATGTCATATACTTGACAATGTTTGTTTTTTCAAACCACAAAAGTCATAATTTATCAAACCATTTGGTGACCAAACCATATTTGCAAAAAATATATATCATTTATCTTAGGTGATAACCTATTGATTTCTTGTTACTACCATTAAAATTTGACAACAACACCATTCCATTAGTGTCACATGTGCATCATTGACAATAATTAATAAAAAAAAACTTGTAGTAGAATATTTAGAGAAAAAACAAACTTTGATATCAATTAGAGGGAACTTACAACAAAAAGAAATGGAAATGGAAAATATATTTAGAAATACATGGAAAAATTTCCACTAATATACAACATGATATACCACCTACATGTTGAAATAAGTGAAAAAAAAATAATATAAGTATTAAAATAATTTTATTTTACATGACTTCAATTGAAAATTCATGGTTTTCCCAAGAGTAGTTGCTATTAACTAATGTAGCGAATATTCCCAAAATTTTGGGATGCATAATCATTGATTTGGTGAAAATATTAAGAAAACCTATTATATGTTCATGGAAAATGTTTATTAGGTGAAAAATATAAGTGTATGCATAACTATAATCATAAATTAGTCTACAAGTATTTTATTTATAATGAAAATATGGAAACATTTAGCCTAAATTTCTTCAAAAAAATCAAAATTTAGGCAAATTGGCCAAATTTCACTTGAAAATATTGATCCCTCGGAAGAGAGAGTGGTCTCATGCAAGAAAATGTCTTCCATTGTATTTTCCATGCAGATTCTACCATCATGGGAATTATTCAACCCTTCACGGGAGGGACAGGAGATAAACGCTTCTATATGGGTATTTTCCCCTCATTTTCATGGTTGGTATGGCTATTATATCAAGGGTTTCCCATGTGCTTGTGGATGGTAAGAGCCCATGGAAGTTGGGAAATCTTGTTGTTATAAATGTGGAAGAAATGGGATGGTTGGAGAGAAATACCACACCTAGAATTTCCACATTGTCTAATGAAAAATTGTTAGGGACCTAACCTCCCTAACCCCTCATGTAGGTAGAATAATATATTTTCTATGTAATAAAGGCCAATATTAATAAGGCATAGTAATAAGGAATAATAAGTCAAATGTAAGAATACCTAATAGAAGCTTCTACTTCTAGAAGATCTTCCTCTAGATTATTCTTGTGGTAGATAGATTTAGTATAAATAGGATTCAATGGTATGATAAACAAATTCTTGAGAATTATTGCAATAGAGTGTTTCTATGTTGGAGGTTTCCCCCTCGAAGAGGCAAGTGAAAATTGTTTCCTATCAATAAAGGTATTATTTTGGTATTGTGGTTTCATCTATTGTGTTGTTTTGTTGTTATTCTCTACAATATTTTTGTTTTCGGCTATTATAATAGATCTAGTACCTTACAAGTGGTATTAGATCACTTTCCTTGGCATAAAATTGTGGGTTATTTTTTTCAGGGTAGAGACGTATTCCAACATCTTAAAGCTATAGATATTTGTCATTCAGCACATAAATCCATGGTCGGGGAAGCATACATGCAGGAACTACAAGTGGTACTTAAGTGCACATTGTTGGCCACCTTTGTAACCCTTAATCGTACCCCTTCGAGTGGTAGTGCATCAGAAAACACCTTTATATGGATCATCCTAAATATCCTGAATCCCTTCGTAGATAAACCAATCGACCGCCTAACTTCTATAGTTCCACTGAGAACAACACTCGAGAGGATACTCTCTAGTACATGGGTAGTCGAGTAGTATGGCTAAGGGAATAGTCTAGCCTCCTTAGTTGGTGCCCTGAGATATTGGATCGAGTACTACTGTTGGACCCCGCACATATATCAGAGAGACATAGCATAGGGAAAACCCTTGTCTGTAGAAACCCTGAATACTCTAACCCTTGGGATGGAAACAGAAACAGAACAGACAAGATCTATTGCCGTGTAACTTTACCTCCTGCATTTTCATTGCGAAATTAATACACATTTTTTCATGTTAATAATTTGGGCCTTTCAACACTGCAATATTCTTCAAATCGAAGTATAACTCTGCAGGAGTATAAAACAAGTGTGGATCCTTCCTACACCATTATTTGAGCCCTATCCCATTGGATTCCTCTCTTTTCCCTAATCGCAGTCATACCTATCATTTTTCAGCAATTTTTTTTCCGTGGACCCAACCCCCTTCCGACCCCCTTATTTGGGACTTACCCCATTGGATTTCCCTCATCGCCCTAATCCTCATGATACCCTTCACCCATAACCCATTTTCTATGTGATATCACCCACCCCTTTCCAGTTACCCCTTCCTCATGGCCTACACCCATATCCAATACCTTGAAGCCTGCCTCAATACCTTGTCATCTGATTTCGCAAAGACCCAGAAGGAAGTGTGAAAACTCAGTACCAATATTACCACCATCAACAAAAAATGCATTCCACCATAGATGCAAAAATGGAAACCCTGAAACAAGACCTCTCTACCCAGCTTGAATCCTCTGCTTCCCATATCTGTGCCAAGTTGAATATTACTGGAGACCTTACCTCCTCTGACCCACCTTTGCACCCCGAAGGTGAAACTTTCTCCAATTCCTGGACTTCTTAGCCCCATCACTTTCAGCGTGACTTGTGCCTTTTGTGAGTGGATATGAACAAATTTGATGGCTCGGGTCCCACAGGCTGGGTAACTCAAATGGAACACTATTTATCTTTATACGACATTACGAATGAGTTGGCCAAACTTCGATATGGTGTTCTTTGTCTAGATCAAGAACGTTAGAAATGGTAGCAATGGAGAAAAAATGCCCGCCAAGGGTATGTGGCTTGGACACAATTTGTTGCAGAGATTTATGAACGCTTTGACATTGACACCCACCATTAAGGCTATTTGACAAAGTTGAAACAATCTGACATAGTGGAAGACTTTATAGCTTCTTTTGAGCGATTGGATTTCCACACGGAGGGCATGTCTAATGCTTTTTTTCGAGAATTCTTTAACAATGGCCTCAAGGATGAGATCTGTGCCCATATCCTCATGGCTCACCCCCATAGTTTGGTGGAAGCTAATAAAATATCTAAGGAAGCACAACATGTTGTCTCTTCTCAAACCAGAAAACCCTCCTTTATTCCTCACCCTAAACCAGTCACTCTCGCTCCTCCTTCCACTCCACTAAAGGTCCATAAATTGACCTGGGATGAAATGGTTGAATGCCAACTCAAGGGCCTTTTTTATAATTGTGATGAAAATATTTTACTGGGCACAAGTGTAAGGAAAAAAAATTATGGCCATCTCTGAGGATGTTTCTGAAGAAGAGGTCGAGGGTCCCCCTATGGCCAAGTCACCATAACCCACTGACCTGACTCCACCCTCAGACCCCCTAGAAGTTGAACTGGTCATTTCCCTGAATGCTCTCACTATCTTCTCTTCTCACCAAACCCTCAAGCTAATTGGTTACATTAAGCATCAGAAGGTCATCATCCTCGTTGACAGTGGCAACACCCATAATTTTATTCATCGCCACATTTCCCAAGAAAATAATTGCTATATCCGAGCAGTCAACAACTTTCAAATCATGATTGTCAATGGCAGGTCCATTAAATGTGGGGGGCGTTATGAAAATGTGTGTATCCAAATTGGTCAGTACCACATGAAATCTCATATGTTTTCTATCGACATGGGTGGTTGTGACATTGTGTTGGGTGTCGAATGGTTAAGGAATCAGGGCCCCATTCTCATGGATTTTAAGGAATTAACCATCCAATTCAACCATGAGGGACAACAATATAAGTTCCAAGGAATCACAGTCGTTTCCCCTCACATCATCAGTTACCATCGCATGGAAAATCTCCTCAAAAAAGGTCATTCTGGAATTATTGCACAACTACATTCCATTCAAGCCACTAAGACACCCTCTGTGCATCCTGACCTCCAATCCATCCTCTCAAAACATCAAGCTATTTTTTCCACTCCCCAGGGACTTCCTCCTTCCCATGGTGTTCATGATAATTCCATTCCCCTTGTCCCCAGTAGCCTTCCTCCCAATGTTCTTCCCTATCGTCATCCCTTTTCCCAGAAAAATGAAATTGAGAAAATTGTTCAAGAATTGATCGACACGGGCATTATCTGTCCTAGTACTATCCCCTATTCTTCTCATGTGGTCATGGTACTTAAGAAAGAAGGCTCTTAGCGCATGTGTCCTAACTCTTGCGCCCTCAACAAACTTACCATCAAAGACAAATTCCCCATTCCTGTCATTGACGATCTCTTGGATGAATTAAGTGGTGCCCAGTTCTTTACTAAACTTGATATTTGTTATGGCTACCACCAGATATGTATGAAAGAGGTAGACATTCCTAATATTGCATTTCAAACTCATGAGGGCCACTATGAGTTCTTGGTCATTCCCTTTGTCTTGTGTAATTCTCCCTCCACTTTCCCAAGCCTCGTGATTC
Organism: Picea engelmannii; assembly: GCA_009831015.1. Taxonomy (NCBI): domain Eukaryota; kingdom Viridiplantae; phylum Streptophyta; class Pinopsida; order Pinales; family Pinaceae; genus Picea; species Picea engelmannii. The sequence continues at coordinate 298,743 of ML789353.1, forward strand.
ACGTATTCCATCCTTTTCTATGTCATTTTGTCTTGGTTTTCTTTGATGATATTATCATCTATAGAAAAACCTGGACAACCTATTTTTCTCATGTGGATCGAGTTCTTCATCTCCTCTCTCAGCAGCAAATTTTCCTCAAACAATCTAAATGTTCTTTTGGAACCTTGGAAGTCGAGTACTTGGGTCATATTGTTGGAAAGGATGGTGTCAGTTTGGATTCTAAGAAGATTGAATCTATGCAGGATTGGCCTTGCCCTAAGACTCTCAAAATCTTGTGTGGTTTTCTAAGTTTAATAGCATATTATCGAAATTTCGTTAATAATTATGGAAAGATTGTGATGCCTCTCACTTCTCTCCTTAAAAAGAATTATTTCACTTGGATTCCATCAACTGATCATTCCTTTCAAGCCTTGAAGGAGGATATGTGCACCACTCATGTCTTTCCCCTTCTTGACTTCACAAAGACCTTTGTCATGGAATGTGATGGTTCCGGGAGAGGAATTGGAGCAGTCCTTATGCAAGAAGGTTAGGCTTTACCAGTAAACAATTGTTAGAGAGATATTTGGTCCAATCAATCTATGAAAAGGAAATTTTGGCTATTTTGCATGCAGTGGATCTCTGGCGCCCTTATCTATTGGGGCAATGCTTCCAAATTAAGAATGATCATCATAGCCTCAAGTATTTTCTAGAGCAACGTCTTTCATCCCTGGAGCAACAAAAATGGGTGACTAAGATATTTGGATATGATTATGAGATCATTTACAAGAAAGGAAAAGACAATGTGGTTGTTGACGCTCATTCAAGAAAATATGAATATGAAGGGTCCATTTTTCCCTCTCCTTCATTGTACCATATTGGCTCCAAGTTTTTCACCAGGAATGGCTGCAAGATCCCAAAATTTCATGTATGATCCAACAATTGCAAGCCAATTCTCCAGTTTCCCCAAGGTACTCTTGGCACAATGATGAACTTCTCTACAAAGGTCATCTATATTTAAGTAAACAATCACAAATAAAATCAATGGTGCTTTCTGAGCTTCATGCTACACCCACAATTGGGCACTCAGGGTTTACCAAAACCTATGAAATGGTCAAACATTCTTGTTTCTGGGATGGTATGAAACAAGACGTTCACACTTTTGTGGCATAATGTGATGTCTTTCAATGGAACAAGGGAGAAATAGTCAAATCCCCTGACACACAACAACCGCTTTCGATTCCACCCGCTATTTGGAGGGATATCTCTATGGATTTCATTGTTGGCTTAACTAAATCGAGAAATAAGTCAGTCATCATGGTGGTAGTTGATCGTCTTTCCAAGTATGCTCATTTTTGTTCTCTTCAACACCCATTTACTGCCTCCATTGTGGCTCAAATTTTCATGGATCGTATCTTCAAGCTTCATGGCATGCCTCATTCTATTGTTTCTGATAGAGATCCCATTTTGACCAGCAATTTTTGGCAAGAATTGTTTAGGCTATAAGGAACCTAATTTCATCTCAGCACCGCCTATCATCCTCAAAATGATGTCCAAACTAAAGTTGTCAACAAGTTTTTGGAAACATATTTGAGGTGTTTTTCATCTAAGAGTAAAAATCAGTGGGCTCAATGGTTACCACTAGTTAAATGGTGGTACAACACCTCTTACCATATAGCTACTCTCATGACTCCTTTTGAATAAGTATATGGAAAAAAACCACCTTCAGTTCTCTCCTACATGTCTAGTGTCTTGAAGGTTAAGGAGGTTGACCAAAATATTACAGTTCAAGAGGCTATTCTTCGTTCCCTCAAAGAGAATTTGGTAATGGCTCATAATCGCATGAAGAAACAAGCATATAAAGGTTGTTCTGAACGTCAATTTGTTGAAGGGGACTAGGTGTTTCTAGGACTGCAACCTTATAAGAAAACTTAACTCAAGGATGAACATTTTCATAAACTTGTGCCTAAATTTTATGTTCCTTATATGGTTCTCAAGCGCATGGGACCGGTCACCTACTAGTGAACATTTCCTAGTCATTCAAAGATCTATCTTGTTTTTCATGTCTCATGCTTAAAGAAGGTGATTGGAAATCAGTGCCAAACTCAAACCAACCTCCCTAAGTTGGATGAAGAAGGATCCATCTGGTTGCAGCCACAAGAATTCTTGGACTAGTGTGAGTGTCGTATCCATCATCGCTCCATCAAGTAAGTGTTAGTACAATGGAAAGATACCAATCCAATAGATGTCATTTGGGTTCCAACTACCATTCTGCAGCAATTTCCTCATCTCAAGCCTTGAGGACAAGACTATTTTCAAGGGGGAGGGCATGTTAGGGACCTAACCTCCCTAACCCCTCATGTAGGTAGAATAATATAGTTTCCATGTAATAAAGGACAATATTAATAAGGCCTAGTAATAAGGAAGAATAAATCAAATGTAAGAAGACCTAATAGAAGATTCCACTTCTAGAAGATCTTCCTCTAGATTGTTCTTGTGGTAGATAGATTTAGTACAAATAGGAGTCGATGGCATGAGAAGTTTTGTATTGAAAATTATTGTAATAGAGCACTACTATGTTGGAGGTTTCCCCCTCGAAGAGGCAAGTGAACATTGTTTCCTATCAATAAAGGTATTATTTTGGTGTCGTGGTTTCATCTATTGTGTTGTTCCCCTGTTATTCTCTACAATATTTTTGTTTTCGGCTATTATATGGTACCTTACAAAAACCTTCATACCTACAACCTTATTATTGTTTCTCATTGTCTATGTTGAGGCAAAGTGTTCTCTATCCTAGGTTATTACTAGAAATAAAACAACATATTGAGATTTTCATGTGCACATTGAAGAGCACTGGAAGGGAAGAGCATTCTAAGGGAATGTTGAGAAAAGAAGGAATGGGTCTTCCTCGTGTTGTGTGGGGCATGTAAATTCTAA
>ML789353.1:305062-317118 GCA_009831015.1 Picea engelmannii
ACCCCAGCATCTTCCATTTTGCTTACAAAAATCAAATTTATGGCCATACCTAGGATGTGTAGAACACCAGGCAGTGTTCTTATCCTTCCATCTATGAGTCTCAACTTGACCCTTCCTCTTCCTATGATTATGGTTGTTGAATCATTACCCAAGAAAACATTACCTCCATCATACTTTTCATATTCGCAGAACCACTCCCTATGGGGAGTCATATGAAAGGATGCACCTGAGTCAATCTACCATGCCTCATGATCTACATGTGTGCTTGAAGAGTCCAAGTACACATCCCCTCCTTCTTCCTTGGAGGTCTTTTCTTTTGTAGAAGAAGATTCTTCAGATCCCTTCTTCTTCTCAACTTTGGATCTACACTGCTTCTTGTAGTGCCCTTCTTTTCCACACCTCCAACATACCCTTCCAAACTTTCCATGAGATTTAGATCTACCCTTAGACTTAGATCTCCCACTTGAGAAATTAGATTTATTTCTTTCATGGGAACGTCCTCTTGCAAATAATGTGTCTGTGCTATGTCCTTCCATATTCTTTCGTCTCATCTCCTCCGACAACAAGGACAAGACCACTTATTCAAACTTCAAAGAAGTTGTATTACTACCTATGGCCACAACCAGACTATCCGATGAGTCTGGTAAAGAACACAACAAACTGATACATTTATCTTCATCTGAAATTTTAATATCAACAGATATTAACTGACTTACCACAGTATTGAAGGCATTCAAATTCTCTGCCACCGAGTCTCCATCTCTCATCCTCAAGTTATACAGATTCTTTCTCAGGAATAGTTTATTTACCAGGGACTTAGACTGATACAACTTCCCCAACTTTTCCCATAAATATTTGGCTGTAGCTTCCTATGACACATTCAGTAATACTGAATCAAAGAGACACAGTCAAATTGTGCTCTTTGCCTTCCGATCTGTCTTTTTCCAGTCATCTGCAGAAGTTCCTGTAGGTGTCGTACATGGATCTACCGCGATCCACTGATCTCTGCCCACCAAAAGATCTTCCATATTGAGCTTCCATAGCTCAAATTTTTTCCCATTAAACTTCTCGATCTCCATCTTCGAGTTGCTTTCCATTTCTTTTCACCTGAAAAACAATACCACAAATCTCCCACTGTAACAAGGCTTATCACAGTCCCGAGCCAAACCCTTGATGACAAAGGCGTCCCCCTGAAGCCAATAAAGCTCTGATGCCAAATGTAAATTCTAACCTTGTACAATATCTACTGCAAATTGATATTCAGAAAAGAACAGAAAAGATACAATGGCAAATACAAACATTACACAAAGATTTTTCACCTGGAAACCCAAACCGGGAAAACCAGCATATATTATATTCATACATTGTGTTACATTGTTTACAATACAATATACATATAGGAGCCAGAGGCATCCAAAACCCTAACCCAATGACCTGGATTAGTCCAAAACCCTAATTCCTTAACTGGAAATAGAAAACCATCGGAAAAAAACCATGTGCCGAAAAACCACCTAATATCATATGGTCTCGGAAATATGTCATCCCGAAAAAAAAAATTCGGGGGCGATGCCCCCGAACCCCCTACACGCCCGACGCAGACGCTCAGACACTACTACTCATGCAAAGAATATAACACATACCCAACAGGGCAATGGAAGAGAGTGTCATGGCCTATTTAAGTGTTTTAAGAGGACCCAAAGATATTTGTAGTGAGAAGATTGGCTTTCCATGAGAGTAATGGGTTGGGTTGAGTGATTCTAGATCCTTGTAGGAGGTTCCTTCACCCCGGTGGTATCATGGTTTCGCTTAGGGATGGAATCCATAGATGATTCCTATTTGGGTGGAAAATTGCTCCTAAGCAGGGATGATTTTAGGGGCTAAATTTCGCTCATGGGCTAATTTTCCATGGTTTTTCCAAAAACGAGATTCCCTATTTTAAAAATATTTCACCCAAATTCTATAGGATAAAATTACTTAACCTTAAAAATCGCCAAAAAATTATTAAAACTATATAAAACACTTAGAAATTTGAATATTTTTACAAAAATATCGCCAGACATTTATAGTTGACATATGAAGGATTAGTAACATTCGCCAAGGTTTCTACATTTTAAAATAAATTTCCATTCTTAAAATCATCCCTGCTCCTAAGAAACTAGTTTGGTGGACATAGCTTTATTTGTAAATAAGTATTCATGGTTGTCTTCTTTGTGGAATGATTTTTTGTATTTCTAACGCATCGAATTTAAAGGAAAATGAAAGAATTCATATTGTGCCTTGTTATTTCCATTGTTTATTATTATTATTATTTACATATGAATTCTATGTTGTATCATTGTTAGAGGTTAAATTTGGCCTCGTAGATTATTTATGAGCAAAATAAACCTTGTAGGTAGTGTTGGATGACTAGGAAAGGCATCCTAGGGATGTTGCATACTAGTAGTAGAGAAATTTTGAATGTTCTAGAGTACCCCATTACCCAAATAGTAGTGAATAGGTAGTTGGCTACATGACATTTGGATATGTTGGTTCTAGTTTCTTGTTTATGATATCTTAGCAAGACCTTCAATTTTTTTACGTGATTTTTACAATAGCATATTTGGAATCTTCCCTTGCTTACTGTTGGAAAATTGGTTGTCATTGATGTCAACCCTAGAAGAAGTTAAGAAGCCCCACATATTGATTGAAGAAAAATAACATGAAGGAAATTACAAATGCATGTATAACCCCCATGAACTGATATCCCTAATTGATATGTTTCCAATGATAGGTGACATGCCACATGGCTCCTTACGGTTGAGGAGATATGCCTTCTTAAAGATGATAATGTGATTTGAAAAGAAGAAATTACAGGTCGGCCTTGAAGTCAATTAAAGAAAAGTGTTACAAGATAAGAAATGATAGGTTGGCTCTGAATACATAAATTGAAGTGATTGAAAAGGTATAACTACACATGGAATACCCTCTCATTTTGAATCATCCAAGCAAGTGATTTCTATGTAAAAGTATGGTAGAATAATTGTACGGAGGAAGCTATGCTCAGAATTGTAGGGGCGAGGAAGGTCAAAGTTACAAGTACGAGGGGTTTCTAAAAATCCCTAAATAAGTGGGTTCTCATTGGTTGCACATAGAGTGTCCTGTAAAGAACTCGTGGTTTTCCCTAGCCTCGTCACGTGAGGCCCTGCCAGTTGGCATGTTTTTTTCATGTGAGGATATTTGATATTGGATTTTCTGGCACATGATTTGAATCCCATTCTTGGTGATCACAACACAGGTTCTATGTAATTGTTTTATTCAGTTTGATGATGATATTGTATCAGGTTCAATTAATTATATTATAAATATTCAAGGGTGGAAGGAAGGGGCAAGGAAAGGGGGTTGTAGCCTCCTTTCGGTTGGTGCCAGAGAATATAGGGAGTTGGAGCTTCCTTCAGGTTGTAGCCTGCAAATTAGGGGGTTGGAGACTCCTTCCATTTGGAGTTGAAGAACTTGAAAGTTGCAACTTCCTTTGAATGAAATATTTTATTAGATAAGAAAACATTCAGTGGATTTTCACTTATATCTATTGTGCATTGTGTATCTCTTTGTCTGCTCTTTATTGGCTATATTATTTTATTAGAAAGTAAATTTATAAAAGTGATAAATTGTACTTGATATTGATTCACCTCCCATCTCAGTATCAACAATTGGTATTAGAGGAGGTTGCCTTCAGCATAGTTTAATCATTGGAAGGAAAATCATGAACAAATATGGAAGGCCAAGGCCACATTCCAAATGGTATTCCACTATTTTATGGAAACAATTATTCATACCGGAGAAATAGAACACAAACTTACTTGACATATTTAGGAGTGGATATTTGTCTCTCAGTTGTCAATGGCTATAATGCTCCAAAAACTACTCCCATCGATCCATATGAGAAGAAATCAATGAGATGATATGCAAAGGATAGACACATTATTCTAGGCGGATTGACACCAACTATTGCTAGCAAGGTGATGAGTTGCAGCACAGCTAAAGAGGTATGGGACAAACTTAAAAATATATATGAAGGTGATCCTAAATTCAAGCAGGTCAAACTTCAACAAAACAGAGCACAGTTTGAAAATTTGAAAATGGATGAAAAGGAAGAAATCGCAACCTATTTAATCAAAGTAGATGAAGTTTTCAATGCTATCATAGGACTAGGAGAAGAAATCAATGAATCCTTGGTTGTACAGAAATTGTTGAGATCACTTCCTATGAGATATGATGCCAAGGTCTCTGCCATTGAAAATAATAGGGACTTGACGAAGATGATAATGGATGAACTTCATGGGTCCCTCATAGCATATGAAATGAGAATAGGTACAGAAAATGAACAATCAAATAGAGAAGAAACCTTTAAAGGTATGAATAAAACAAAGGACAAGGAACACAAGGTAGAATAAAAATTGGGCTATGATTCAGATGAAGAAGAAGCACATTTTTGTAAGAAATCTCTAGAGGGGAACCAATAAATACAAAGGCAAGTTACCTTTTAAATGATTCAAATGTGGTAGTGTAGGACATTATCCTAAGAAATGTTCTTTTGAAGAAAAGAAAATATTACACAAGAAAAAAGGTCTCTACTCCAAGGAGGACAATAGTTCTTCAGATGAAAGTGATGGAGAAGAAATGGATACAAGGGAAGTTATATTCATAACTCAAGAAACTCAAGACAATGACCACAAAGATTCTAAAATAGATGAAGACAATACTGAATAAGATTTTGATGAATAAACTGAAGGAACAAGCCTTGAATCTTTCTAGGGAGACAAGGACATCAAAGAAAGTGAACGAGAAGATGATGAGAATCTTGAAAAATTGAAGGATGTTGAAGAAGAAAATGTTAATCTCATAAACAAAAATAGAGAACTAAGAAAAGAATTGGCAAGTTGTGAAGAAGAAAATCATGATCTTAAAAATACAATTAACAGCTTGAAGGAACAATTAGAAGATTATGAGAAATTAAAAGAAGAATTGGATCACACAAAAAAAGAGCTAATGTTAACTATGGAAAAGTTGGAAAATCTTGGAAGAAGTACTGAAAATATAGATGAAAGCCTTTGCAATCATAGATCATCTACTGATAAGACAGGACTTGGATATCATAACAGTTCAAAGATGGAAAATATAGATAAAGAGAACAATAAATATGAAAGAAATTTCAAAATCTATGCAAATTCCTTAAGAAGTGGACTCATCAATCAAGAAGAATTTTAAGAACAACAAGAACATAACACCTTCAGCTTGAAATAAATATCAGAATTCAGGAGGCGTGAAACACCAAGAATATCACTCCCTATCAAGTATGAGAATATCTTTCTTGGTCATTGTTATACTTGCATAAACTTTGGACACAAATCAATTAACTGCAAAATCAATGCAATAAACAACTATGTGAGAAACATAAATGATTATGGATATCCAAGGAACAATCATGTAAGCAGTACATTTGGGAATTCTTATGGATATGAAAACATAAATTACAATCCATTTGATCCACTGATGGATCAAAATATCATATGCTTCAAATGAAATAATATTGGTCACAAAGCATGAGATTGCACGGATATGAAAGAAGATACTCCTATCATAAAACTAGCTACAATATGGAAAAGGAAAGAGAATCCAAGACAAGAAAATTTTTGAATAGCATTGATCATTGAAGATAAAGAAGAAGAATATGAATGGTACATAGAAAGTGGGTGCTCAACACACCTGACTGGGGACCAAAAACTATTCATCAACTTAAATAAAAAGGGTGGTAGTGTTGCATTTGGATATGACTCCTCTGTCAAAATACTAGGAAAAGGTGTAGTAAATCTTGGAAGTGAAAATGTAAAAATGGAAAATGTCCTACTGGTTGAATATCTAAAGCATAATCTCCTCAGTGTCAATAAAATATGTGATCAAGGATACACTCTCAAGTTTGATTCTCGAAATTGTGAAATAAGAGAAAAGGACTCAGGAAAATTGGTTGCAACAACGATAAGAAGAACAAATAACATATAAATCCTAGACAAAGAGAAGACAAATAAAATTGAATTCACACGAAAAAGCTCCAAGGAACATAAAAATGAAAGAAAAGAAAAGAAAGAAGAAGTATTATTGAATGCCACATGTTAAGGGGGAACAAACCCAAAGAAAATAGTCACCTTTTGTCATTGATGTCAAAGGGGGAGATAAAAATAAAGAGCATGTTGAGAAGGGGAAAGTAGGATGACCAGTGGAGCATGAGTGTTGCCATCGATGACAAAGGGGGAGATTGTTGGAAAGTTGGTTGTCATTGATGTCAACCCTAGAAGAATTTCATAAGCCCCGCATATTGGTTGAAGAAAAATATCATGAAGGAAATTACAAATGCATGTATTACCCCCATGGACTAATATCCCTCATCGATTTTTTTCCAACGATAGGTGGCATGCCATGTGGCTCCTTACGGTTGAGGAGATATTCCTTCTTAAATACGACAATGTGATTTCAAAAGAAGAAATTATAGGTCGGACCTGAATTCAATTAAAGAAAAGTGTTGCAAAATAAGAAATGATAGTTTTGCTCTGAAGGTAGAAAAGTAAGTGATTAAAAAGGTATAAATACACATGGAATACCCTCTCATTTTGAATCATCCAAGCAAATGAGTTCTAAGTAAAAGTCTAGTAGCGGAGTTGTATGAAGGAATATATGCTTGGAGCGAGGAAGGTTGAAGTTGCAGGTGTGAGGGGTTTCTGAAAATACCTAAATAAGTGGGTCCTCGATGGTTGCACATAGAGTGTCCTGCGAGGCACTCACAGGTTTCCCTAGCCTCATCATGTGAGGCCCCGCTAGTTGTCTTGTTTCTGTCATGCGAGGATATTTGATATTGGATTTTCTGGCACATGATTTGAAGCCCATTCTTGGTGATCTCAGCACAGGTTCTATGTAATTGGTGTATTTAGTTTGATGATGATATTGTATCAGTGACAAGTTAATTATCTTATAAATATTCAAGTCTTGAAGTAAGGGGCAAGGAAAGGGGGTTGTAGCCTCCTTCTGGTTGGTGCCAGAGAATATAGGGAGTTGGAGTTTCATTTGGGTTGTAGTCTTTAAATTAGGGGGTTGGAGCCTCCTTCCAATTGGAGATGGAGAACTTGGAAGTTGCAGCTTCCTTTGAATGAAATATTTTATTACATAAGAAAATATTCGTGTGGATTTTCACTTATATCTATTGTGCATTGTGTATATCTTATTTTACTCTTTATTGGATATATTATTTGATTGGAAAGTAAATTTATAAAAGTGATAAATTGTACTTGATACTGATTCACCCCCCCTCTCAGTATCAACACTTACAACACTCATAAGTTTTATTCATCAATATCTCGTGGACATATATGTCTAGGGTGTTTCACTTGGAGAGGTTACGTCAATGATGATTAGTTTAACCTAGTAGTGAATTCTCTTGAGTTCCCAACTGAGAGATTTCTAGCTACATGTGCCAGAGAGACCCCGATAAATTAATAGGATTCCCGAGGGACTAATATCAATGAATGGGTACATTTCTTGGGTTGGGAAGTTCAAGAGGAAGAGAGTTGGTGGAAAATTGGGATAGTTGTAGGAGAATATCAGTGGGTTGTGAGTTTATGAGCTATGAGTGGACAGTGAGAGACCATTCTCTTTTGCGGATTGCTAACCTCAACTCAAGGGTGACTTATTGTTGAGATTTGGAACAACAAATCTATGGTTGGGTGGAATGTCTGTCCCAAGCAGCTGGTTGCAAAACTATTTATAAAATATAAGTGTTTTATCTTGTTTCTATTTGGATTTATGAGTTAAATTGTTATGCATGAACTCTGTGTATTTGGAAAAACTTTATGTGTTGATATGTTGAATTATTAAGTTGCATTCATGTTGTAGATGCATCAAGTGAATGGTATCAGACAATAGTCAAGTTGTATGTAATTCATAGATGTAAGATACAAGAAATTTTAGATAGAAGAAATTCTATTTTTATGAGTATTTTGCACCGTAATGTCCATCAGTTGGGCTAGGGGACATTACATTATGGTATCAGAGCCTCTGTTTCAAACAGCGGGATTATATGGGCTCAAGCTAGTGTGAATTTGATGAATTCATTGTTTTATTTTCTATATGTGACGAATTTGGGGGGAAATGGTGAAAAATCATAGAGAAATCCCCAAATTCATGAGCAAGATTCTAGTTTAAATGAATCAGAGTTGTTTAATAGGTTTAATGGAGCCAATCTGCAAAGTTGCAAATCCAAATTCGAGTTACAATGGTCGAATTTCGATTTTTAATGGTCATTGTAGAGTTGCAGGTTGTTTGGCGAATAAACAGTCGAGATTCGCTTTCATAAATTCAAAATTCCATAAGGTATCAGCCATTTGAAAGGTTGATTAAATCAACCTTCATGATTAATTTTTGGCAGTTGGGGAAATGGATCAGATCAAAGGTCTGTATTCATTTCATTCATTGGGAGGTGTTGAGGGGTCTAAGATCCCTTTAACTCAACAATAGGAAAAAAACCCGCTTAAGAGGCCCAATTAGACTCATAAGTGTATGATGAGTGGTAAGGTTCTCCACATTTGTGATCTGGCTAGAATTATCGATGGGATTTAATCATGATTGATAGATATGTATTTTATGTGAAACCTTTCCTTAGGCTATGCAGTTCTCTTTTTGGCTCTTTTCTAACATTTGTAACAAAATAAAGATAGATCTTAAACTAAATGGCAAAGGGAAGTTAATTATGTGTTGGAGAAAGCTCGGTTTTAGGATGAACTTTATACCTTATCATGAAGACGAAGAAGATCTAAACTACTTCAAACTAGCAATAATACCATTGTGACTTGTAGAGATTCAACATCGTCTGAGATAATAGTTACAGAAATAAAATATATACGTGACCAAAAGTTAGTGCAGGAAAAGTAATTCTCAATGCTCTATTATCAATCACATGTTAACACAATCGATTTATATTCATCAACTAGAATAAAAGAAATGTTGAAGCGTTATAAGATAACTTAAATAAAAAATACAACAACTCTTACTCAATACAGTAGAAAATATTGAATTCGAAGATAGATATAATCCCCCTCAGTCCAATCACATTTATGCCTCAGATGAAAGAAGTGTCTTTGGTTCTAAACATAACTTCTTAATTAAAATAACTTGCACATAAATAATTCCCTTACAATATTCCAGAAAAAGTCTTTCTCTCCAAAACCATCAATGGGTGGTACTTCCTTATCTTTGGTTGGAAGGGTTTTATTCCAGATTTTAACCTGATCATGTGATGGATAATGCGAGTATCGTATGTTTTCAAATCTTGGTAAGACCAAGCAAAGACATCTTGATATTATTTAAATAGTTTAAGATAATATTTCTTGTCTTATTTGGATATTGTCTTTCCTAAATTGACATTCTTGGGGTTCTCAGAGGTACCTAGGTTTATAGTTTCGTATATAGGACATGAGCTCCCTATTTTTGCATTCTTTGGCCCTCTGAATCTTTTTCTTAAGTCAAAAAGGTGCTCCAAATTGGCCACTCCTTTAGGTATCATGTGAAACTTGGGTTTTTCATCAGAATGATCTATTACATTTGGTTGTTCATGGAGATCTGATTCTATGATTAGTTCTTGGAATACTTCATCATCAATGGCCAAATCCCTAAAATTCTCTTGATTCGTTAGGAAAGCTATAATTTGTTCATCCCCTTCAACAACTTTCCAATTAGAAATGTTGTAAGGTATCGAAGGTTTGTAGAGAAGTTCCACTATGAACCTCGAGGCTTCATAATCTTTTAAAGGAGGTAATCTTGAGGCTGCAGTGGCTAGAGCATCGACAAGGGTATTTTTTGTCCTGGGAACAACGGTAATGTTGAAGGCATCAAAATTGTCTATTAGTTTGTGTACCTCTTGCTGGTTATTTCTTAAGTGAGGTGAATTGCAATGGATAGTATTCCTTACTTTCCTAACGATAATTTTGGAGTCTCCAAAAACATTCAATTCCTTGATGTTTAATTCGATTGATTTCTTTAGTCCCTGCACCAGAGCTTCATATTTAGAAGTGGTATTAGTGCATTTGAATTATAATCTGCAAGATAAAAAGTTTTGTTTCCCCTTTGGATCAATGAGAATGAATCATGCTCCCATCCCTTCTTGCGATTTAGAACCATCAAAGTACAGTGTCCAAATTTTGGGAGAGGAATTTCTAACTTCTACATGTCTAGCTATTTTTTCAATTTCAACCTCCTTGTCTGCTACTCCTGTCGGAGAATCCTAACAGAGGATGCTTTCTTCTGCGGCCGCTAGTAAGTCTATTTGAAATATCATTTCATATTTTTGTGCGGAAGGTATGTGATACATGTAGGGGGTGATATTACCAAAATCAGAATCACAGGAGTAGTTTCCTAACACAGGGAACTCTGTTGACGAGGGTTCATTTGGGGTCTCTAAATCAGTGACAGTATGTTTGAGATATCTTTCTTGATCAATCTTGATCATGTTTGTATGTTCTTTCAATAGAAACCAGAGGTGAGTCCAGTCGGTACTAAAGTATCTATTTAATTTCTCAGACCAGTCTTAGCTAAGTAGCATTCCATAGGCCTCTGGGATGTCTACCACGATTATGTCAATTATTTGGAAAAATTTGTGGTGTGTATCAATTTTGATCATGACATATTTCAATTCCTCAATGACATTTACCTGAGTTCTATCTATTTTTATAATGTGTTTATCACTTTTTACCAGGTTTGTGTTCAGTTTCTTGCAAATTGTCAAGGGCATGACATTTGAAGATGCCCCTGAATCGACCAGGAAATTATGTAGATTTCTGTTAAAAACCTCAAACGTCAAGAGGAAAGGAGGAACAAAAGGCCTTCCTTTTTTATCCAAAGAACAAGCATTCACATTCAGCTTATTTGTTAAGTATGTGGGAGATGGAGCATCGCGTTGGTTAATTTTATTCATAGAGGTATCTGTTAATTTTAAGGCCTGTAACAAAAAATCATTTTTTTGAGGAATCCTACACATGTCCATGACAGACATGTTATCTTTCATATTCTTCAAGTCTTCTACTACGTTGTAGTCTATCTTAGGTGTTTCCCGTGTATGTATGTTCGTGAGATTTTTTGGGAAGAGAATAGGGGCTTGGGGTGATCGACCGCTTGATTCCCTCGAGATGGTTGAGTAGTGGTGGGATCACTTTGGACCGGTTGACTTTTACTTCGCGTCTACACAACCAAAATTTCAGCAAGGGGTCCCTACACCTCAGTGATGTAATTGAAAGGTATCAGGTGATCAGGATCCCATAACAACATGGTGGTCTCTTCATGTGGTTCTTGACTTTATAGATCGGTCATACCCATTGTTGAGTCACTGGGTTGTTTGGTCAGAGAACAATCATCTAGGAATCAGTTAGCCATTAGATTCATAGCATGAAACCATTGGGGGCAGTCCCTTTATGAGTGTTTTCTTGATGGTATGTATAGAAGGAGTCAAATTATATGTTCCCTAATTCGATGTCCAGGTTGGTTGGGGAGGTTCTATAGCCTTGAAATGTGGGTTCCTTTTAAAAAATGGTTTATAAGCCCTTTTTATTTAGTTTCCTTCCCCAACACTCCTTTTCATATCTACGATCTCAATGGAAAGTATTTTGATCATCCTCTGTAGGTTCTCTAGATCCCATCCCTCTCTCTTGGGACCTTATTCTGTTTGTTTTCTCGGGGTTCTTGTTAACAAAAGTCCTCTCTTAGGTAGAGGTTGGGCTTCTTTTTTTATTAGTGAGACCTGACCTCTAGAAAAATTAACCAGCAATTTTTTTCTGAGGAAAGTGCTCTGATACCACTTATAAGATTCCAGATATAAAAAGTATGTAGAACAAAAATAAATAGCTAGAAATGATATATGAACAATAATATAACCAGAACAACACCACAATAATACCAAAATGATACCAGAATAACACTAGAAAGAGAACTTTGATTACTGAGAGAAATGTTCACTTGCCTCTTCGAGGGGGAAACCTCCAGCAGAG
>ML789353.1:317218-330212 GCA_009831015.1 Picea engelmannii
TTTTCGATTTCAATTGCTTTTATGAATTTTCTATGATGGCAGTGATCCACTCTAGCTATAATTTTGGCATTCTTTATGCATATATGATGTTTAGACTTGTATGAGTACTCAACTAACACGGAGGGACGAGTACAATTGTGTTTGATATCAACGGCATTCTCATGAATCCTAACTTTGATAAATTGTCCAGTTTCAGCAACATAAGCTTTCCCACAAGAGAAGAAAATCATACAGACGCTTTTATGATTATTAAGATCAATAAGGTTCTTGAAAGACCTAAGAGAACTTTGAATAGTGGTAACGGGTTTGAAAATTACCCCAATGTTCTTTTTCTTCAAGATCTTTACAAGCTTATTCTTCAAGATCCTTACAATCTTATCTATGATCCCTTATATGAAAGACAAAAAACATTTTGGAAACTTCATTATTTGGATGATCCTTATTCATAGATCGTTTACTTGCATTTTGGAAATCCCTAATCACTATTATTTAGTTTGTTTTTTTTTTTTTTTCCTCCCCATTTTTTTAAAGTTTTTCTTAATTTTTCCTTTATCGTAGTTTTAGTTTTATTATTTTCCTTTTAGATTTGTTATGGGTTATTTAATATTTAAAAGTTTTATATTTTTGTTTTTATAAGTTTTATTTTATATTTTTCCTTCTTTATAACCCTTTATATATATATATATATATATATATATAATTCCCTTGATACTTTTTTATATAGTCTATATTTTACTTCTTCCTTTTTTTAATATTTAATTAAATTATTTTTTAATTAATAATTTATTTTTCCTCTTAATTTTTTATTATCAATTTACTTTTATTCTTTTATATAATTTTTCTAGATTATAGTGTTGAGATTTCTTATTTTCCACTTTGTTTCTTGTTGTGGCTGCAACAATCCACTTTTACTTTTGATTTTACAAGCGAAAGGAAAGGGGCCCCTTACTAAAATTTCAACCCTATTGCCTAATCCTCTACTGCTTGAACCTAATGCTATCCCTTTGCCTACTTTGAAAGAGTTGGGGGTTTTATCTTAATGGATGATTGTCTTTGATGGGTGTTGACTATCCTTTCCAATCTGATGATTTCAAATGTCTTCATAATGCTTATTGGACTGTTATATTTGTTGACATTTGTCTGATGGACTTGACATGTTGTATTCAGACCTTTTGTTGATTCTGAAGTGCTTGATGATCCTATTTGGCCGCATGGCTTGATGTTCTATTACATGTCTTGGATGAGGTTGTGGTTGGTCATTTGTTGATTTCCCAAATCAAATTCTACATCCTCTTGCTAACATGTTATGTTTCATGACCTCATACTTTGTTCTCTCGCATATGAATCCTACTCTTCTATTTTGAATTAGCATATGTAGTCTTAAGACACTCACCTACGGTCATCACGTTATTTTTCAATAAACCTAACACTCTCTCATAAATTGGTTTAAAGGCAAGGAATATATTGTTTATTGTATTAGCTAGTCTTCCCTGATTCCATGGTTGATCTCATTCTTTTGTTTTGCAGGATAAGGTTTGCAAAGCCACTTTGTTCGCATGACCTCTCCAACATTGAGAGGCATGTGGGAAATTTTTTGATCCTTTTATAGAACATTGATTTTGATCCTTACCGAGATTCCCCTTTTCCTCTTTCCCTAAGGTCATGAGCTTCCAAGTCTATTGGATCCACCTTTCCTACAGAAATGTCCCCAAACCTATTTGGATTGATCTCTACCAGATTCTTCTTTTGGACTTCCCTCTCTCCTGAAACCTAGGCTCAAGGCCTATTGGGTTTTCTCTTTATTTTCCTCTATTATTTCCTCTAACCAAATCTCATAGTTGGATTTTTCCCATCGAGATCTTTCCAATGAATGTAACCATTCTTAAATCTAAGTTCCTAATTGAAATTTATGGCCTCCTAAACTTTTCCTAAGCCAAATCTCACATTTTATTTCGACTCCCAAGTGGCATCCACGTGGCTCACACTCTCTTGTTTCATCTGGCATGGCGCTAATGATGATGTGACACCCACCACCTATCCTCATCATCATCGGGATTTGTCATGACTCTTCTTCCCAACCTTCTGATCACATACTCCGACAAAGACATCGGAGCTTCATCATCCCTGGCATTCACACTCTTCATTGTCAGATGCCTTCTCCATCGGAGTACATCTACTCCTAATATCACAAATCACTCCAATGACCCTCCCCCTATGAATGGTTGGGATTTCATTTCACTCGCTACTGGATTGACGACCTTCATTTGTTCTCGGAAGTTGATGGCCTTATGGCTACAGTACCCATAGTACAAAAATTTATTTTAGTTCCTCAGTTTGTGAATGTTCCTTTGTTTCCTTATATCCTTATCTTCTTCTTTCACATAGCAATTTTGTTCATAGCTAAATTCTTTAGTGAATTATGCATGTTATTTTGGAGCTAAGCCCCTTTTCCTTCTAAGCAACCAACATTAGAACCACGATCTTATTAATTTTAAAAGTTTCACAATCTTAAACCCTGAGCGGATTTCCAAAGAAAAACTCTCCCAAGCCATCGATCGTTTCCCTAAGTGAACGGTCGGATCTTTTTCGTGAAACAATATTCAAGTTATAAGTTTGGATGGTCGGAGTTTACACTCTTAACGGTCTCCTTCAGACTTTGAATTACTTTTAATAGTGACCATTGATCGTCACTGGAAGGACTATCCAGATATTTCGCATGCAAAATGGAGCTATGAGGGAATATTCCTCAATACCTCTTGTCGATACCTTGAAAATTCAAAAAAATTCCAGATGTCGAATGATTAGCTTCGACTACACGTCATCACCTTTTTTGGGCTTTAACCTTCAACATGTGAATCAAACAAGGAATGTTATTTGATTATTTTCTTTGATCCCTTTTCACTAACACATTAGAGCAGACTACGAAATATCTCCCCTAATGGATGATGCATATTTCTCCAGAGATGTTGAACAACTAGATCTCGCTCTCAGAGTTAATACATTGGGATGGGAATTGAACAGGAGAGAGGAAGACTTCGATGCAAATTTCTAAATGCACACTCTACCATTTTTTAGGTCCGATATAAAATTGACCAAAACCATTGATCCAGTGGGTTTTCTCTTTTGTAGGTTCAATAATTAAGGGTCCAGACTAACCCACGAGCTTGGTCAATGGTTGTTGAGTGAGAAATTTTAAATAGTCATAATTTTTTCTACAAATGTCAGAATGAGGCTCGTGATACCTCATTGGAAATTTATTGAATAGAGGAACACAATGGTATGGGTGTCCATGTTGAACAATTGATATAAGACATCATAAAATATAGAAAACCGACAACCACAGATTTGGGGGGGGAATGGCCATACCAAATTCAAGCAATCATATCTGGGGCTAAGAGTAATGAAACCAAGCCCAGGATAGCTCGATAGAAAGATAGAGAAGAGAAGAACAAGATGGCATAGAAAATGGGGGAAGATTGAGAGTGTAAATTGCTTGAAAATGAAAAACAAATACATAACCTGAATTCAAATGAAGAACCAGACATGCATACTTCAAACAATATTATCTTGAGATACTGACAACATAATTGAGCCAGAAATAACTCAACAGAAAGATGAGACAGAGGATAAAAATAAAAAAATTATATCATTCATCATATCAGAGCCAAAAATGCCCAAAACAACACCAAAAATTCAGAAAACGATCCAACAGGAAGAGTGAATAATAAGTTTAAATAGATATCATTGGTAAATTTCCATAGGGAGAATGTAACCACCTAAGAGTTTCTTCATCTCCCATTTGTAACTCCTACATCTACATTTTTAAAATTCTAGAAAAATGTGAAATGTAAAAAGGACAAGATTATGGAAAAACAAAATGACTGGTCATGAGAACTGAATATTCTCTCTCTTGTTCTATAAAAGGGAGCTAGTTGAATGTATCAAGAATTTTTCCCTTTGTAACAAAATACAGTATTACTACTTCTGAGGAATAAAGAGCAGGTGGAATTTAGGAAATTGGTGGCTTTGGAGGATGTACATGAGACTATTCTTTGTGCATTTGTCTTCTATTTGAGTAGATAGGATTGTGTCATACGAACTATTTATGCAATCTATTATGTCTTCTTATGCTATCATTGGTTTCCTTGTGCGTACAGAAATGATGTTATTGATGCATTGTACAACTAATTGTATGTGTATTTGCAGCATTGTTTTTATCACATATCATTAGAATACATGAATTGTTTCTGATTCTAATGACATTATCTCTCGATGTACTCATTCTTCTAGTTTTTCTCACGGGATAGGTTAGAATTATTTTAGATTAGATTAGTTAGATTTTATTTAGTTTAGACTTAGAATTAGTTAGAACTCTTCCGGGGGAAGTTTGTTGTATTTCCCCTTTTTATTCTTTTAATTCTTAGCGGAAGCGAGGCCCATAAACTTGCAGGAAATGCTACCCCAAACGAGAGTGGGTCTGTGTTGGTTACTTACTTATATCATGTCTAAGTTTGTATTGAGTGACCTAGGGTTCATGTCTACTTGGGGTTCCAACAAAGCCTCTAAAACTATCAACCCTCCTGATAAACCAGAAGGCAACCCAACGCACAAAGTGCATTGTTCAGTCTCACCCAAGATATTCTTAATGGGTGACTACAATACTCATGTGTTTGCAACCTAGGATTGAGTGAGAGATCTGATAACGATATACTGAGAGTTATATTACAGCTTATTAATGAACTATGCTTTTATCACGATTTATGCAGGAAATGTACTAACTCATTCATTTATCTTATCAATATCTACTAAAACAAAATAAAGACACAGATGCATTCAATCAGATAACACAGATGTTACCGTGGTTCACCCCCTACTGGGCTACATCCACAAAGATCTAGCTCTTAGCTCTTTTATTATAGTATTTCTTCATTACAACGTCACACGCTTTACAACTCTGATCGGTGGGTAAGATCTCTTATGAGGCGGACTAGATCATTACATGATCCTCATCCTATGATATAACCCTCAAGATATACCCTCTTTGGTCCTCTCCAACTCAATAGCTTACAAAATTGGGTCATACAGAAAAAATATAACATCGCATCTACTTCTCTATATTAACCAACCACTAATAACTAGAAGCCTCCTATGAGACCTAGGTATCTATACTTATACATTGTTGGCCCTTCATCCATTACAATACATTTTAAAAATCCTAACCCTAATGTCATTAGGCCTTCCCTGCATGCGCGTGTGTTGCTCTCCCTTCCATCTCTCTCTTTCCTCGTGCATGCCTTCTTTCCCAAAATCGCCTTTCTTTCCGCTTTGGCCTGCTTCCAACATGCCCCAAACACTGTCATGTGGTTCGTCCTGATCCACCTAACCTTTGTGTGCTTCTCTGATGTCCCTGGTGATCGCCTAGAACTTCTCCTTGAGCTTTGTTTCTTCTGTTTGCGCTTGCGCGATCTTCTCCTTGAGTGTGTCTACTATCTGGATTGCAATTTTGTCACTGATCAATCCTGCGCATTTTTCTTGGGTCTATGTTATATGTGCCTTCACTTCCTCTCTTGTGCAATGACTTCTGCTACATGCTCTTGAAGTGGTTCCATTTGAGCCTGACGCTCCTTTTTATGTGTTTGCGTAGTGGTGAGTTCTGCCTACAGTTTCTTCATATCCTACGCCCCTTTGACGCGCTCAGTTATGGACATTATATTTTGCCTCTGCTTGAGGTCCTGGATAGTTGCGCTTATCCTTTCTTCTTCCTTGTCCCACTTCTGGACTTGTTGGCCCTCTTCTAGCTTTGTCCAAAGTTGTGCTACTTTTTCTAACAAGTCGGTTGTTGCGATGACCTGTTGATCTATCTCTTGTAACTTCTCTGTTGCCTCCTACTTTCTTTACTCCCTTACCTTTGGTGGAGTGGTTGGTGTGAGATTCTTATGAATATTCTTGATCTCCTTCTAGTATTGATCGATTTCATGCATAATCTGATCAATCTTCTCTATTGCTATGAGTATGTCCCTCTGCGCAGTTTTTTAAATCTTCTCATAAGTTCCTGCCACTTTTTGTTCCAGTCCATTCACGTGCTCCCTCTCCTCTTGGGTATCTAGCTTATCCTGCTCACATATTAATTCCAGCGTGTTCTGCTTCTCCATTTCCTGTTGTAATTCGGCTAAGTTTGTGCGTGCACGAGACTATACCTCTTGGGTAACACTAACTTGTAATTTGTGTAGAGATTTGGATGGTATCCGCGAAAATACCAACTGGATTTGAGCTAAGTACTTTAGGGGTGTCTGCCCCACGATCTCGTCCATGCATAGCATGCTGGGTGTAATGTGGAATATTTCACTTGGTTGCAGTATTATGTGGACTGTATCGCGCTCACCTACTTCCGATCCTTCTCCTATCTGTGATGGTGATGGCCCTGTTCCTATGTTGTTTCTTATTGTCTATGCTTCCCATATCTGCTTGAGGAACTATCGCATTTCTGCCATCTCCTCTTGAATTATGTCCCTGTGGTGCGCAACATTGTCAAAATCCTTGAATATACAATCTTGAGCCATTTGGGCTATCATTTATGAATCATCCTCCGTGATCGTGTATTCTGGAGGTGTTCTCTGTGCCTTCATATTCTTGCGTGCACCCCCCGTCTAAGTAGTTGGTCTCTTATTAAGGCCTGGTTCTTTGGGATTGGGACTTGGTGTAGTCCCCTGCGTGGCCTCAGCCTGTTTCTGTTGTTATTTTGTCGGCTGTGTATTATCCTTCTTCCCCTTCTAGGTCCCTATCTTAATTGTCCCTTCATTTGTTTGCTTTGTCTTTGTCTAGCCCGCCCTTCATTTCTTGGGAACTGGGACTTCCTGAGGCTATGTTTCTTCTTGCCCTGCCTCCTCTTCCATTGCATTTTTAGGTATGTCTTGGGTAAGGACTAGAATCTTCCATTCATCCTCCCAATCCCTGATCACCATGTCAATGTCGCCCTCTATGATCCAGTATCGCAATTGTAGCCACTGTTTATTGGGGTCCTTACATGCCTCTATCCACATCGCATGTTTAGTGGCCTTGAAGTTGGAAATGTCCCAATAGTGTGTGGCATCCTGTGGTTTTATTCTCCAGAGGTTTTTGATGGCCTCCTGTAAATCGTGTAGGTATCCTTCGAATATGGATCTGTTCATATTTTTGTGCCTTCTGTTGGACGTGGCGCCCAACAATAGATATCTCGCTGCATGATTAGGTTTGGGTCTGGTAGCGAAAGATACATATCTTGGTTCCTTCCATCCCATGAAGGATATTAGTATGAGTAGCCATGAGTACTGAAATTTCGTTTTGAAATCCTATGCATCCTTGCAATCATCCAAAAATAAATTCAAAAGATAGGGTGCCCAGCCAACTGTGGTGCCCTCGACACATTGTGTTGCGACTGCGATGACCCCAACCAGAACTTCCTCTCTGCGTCATTTCCTAAGCAGCTTGCAGGCCAAGATTTTTGCAGCCATTGATTCTTTTGATGATGAATTCCTCGCGTCCCCCTATGAGTGTCATACTTTTTTTTCATCTCTTCCACTAGTGCTTTCTCCTTGGTTTTTTCATCAAGAAATTGTGTGGGATCCATACCCCGGGATGGAAGCCCTGTAATGTGTGCAATGATCTCTATGTCTATTGAGATGAGCTTTTCTAACCATATATCCCCGGCATGGGTGACCGCAATCAATTGTTTGACACAATTGTTTGCATATTGTCCTCTGCCAAAGTGTGGTAGGTCTAGCAGACCTAAAATCCCCATTGTTTCCAATCCTGCTTCCCACAGGAGTGGTTGATCAACCAATTCCCCTACTGCGTTTACACCCACATTCTATAGGTATACCCTCTTTGCGAATTCTGGGAACTTTCCCGTGTTCCTTACATCATGGTCTAAATATTTTAGCTTCTTGACATGACCCATCAAGTCTGATTTCACCCTTACGCATTTTGGTATCTATGGAAAAACAATTTCTGTGACAGGTTGCTTGTATGGTGACTTAGGTACTGACTGTTAGTCCTACTTCGGTAGTGGTTGACTTGAGGTTCCAGCCTCGTTGGTCATATTTTGACATACCATTCTAGCCAACCTGTGACATCTTTCATTGTTCCTTCCTGTGGGTGATCTGACACGGTTGTTTGAGACTCGCCTGGCTCGACTTCTGCTTCGTGATTTATAGTCATCCCATTAACTCTCAGATCTCCTTCAGGGTCTTCTGGTTGCACCTCCTTCAGGGTTCCTACGCCCTGGTTATGTTTCCCCTATTCTTCTGTCAGGATATCCACATTTATGCCCTCCAGTGTTGGTTGTTGGGTTTCTTCCACCATGGGTGTGGGGTTCACTGGTGTTGTATATGGTGATGGGATTTCATCAACATTAATGATCTTTGGCAGCTACAGTTCACCTTCTTCCAATTGTACCTGTTCCTTGGTTCTAACTCTGGGTTGTCTGGCAGTCTGGCTTGTTTCTTCTTGCATTGGTGGTGCCATAGTGGTGAGTTTCAATCATTTGTTGAGTTTGAATGGTCTCTGTGACCTCTGTGAACTCTGCTCTTTGCTCCTTATCCTCTATCGCTCTCTGTTTGTTCTATTTTCACAAATAGGCTCTTTGCTCCCGCGTCTGTGCATTGTATGGGCATCACTTGAAGCTTGTCTAAGATGCTACCTTTATTAGGGATTCAATGCACCTCTAGTTCCTTCATACTTTCCATTTCTCTCCCTCGTCATCTCTAGTTGGCGCGATTAATGTGTCATCCCGTTGGTCCTTTCCAACATTCAATTCCGCTTCACTCCATTGTTTCATATTGATTTTGTCGTCTTTGCTTTTCCTACCTGTTTCCATCACGACCTAGTCATTGGCCTTGTCCTCGTCAAGTTTGTCATTATGATAATGTACCTTGCTCCTGTTCTTTTTGTTGGTGGGTTGATTGGTCCCACAAATTCTATCACCCATTTATCGAATGTCTGTAATGTTACTTGTGGTCATAATGGCATCTCACCCCTTTTGTTGGGCTTACCAACCCTTTGACAGACATCGCATATCTGGTAGTATTCCTTCGAGTCTCTTTGAATGGTCGGCCACCATAGTCATGTGTGCAATACCTTTTGTGCGATAGAT
The DNA here is from genome assembly GCA_009831015.1 of Picea engelmannii. NCBI lineage: Eukaryota > Viridiplantae > Streptophyta > Pinopsida > Pinales > Pinaceae > Picea > Picea engelmannii. The sequence goes on from ML789353.1 coordinate 326,349, forward strand.
TTAGCTATGTAATTTCCTCCTATTATCCCTTCACGGGCTTCTGTTAGAACTCTCGGTCTTTCGTGTTCTAACACATATCTCCACAAAATGCTATCTGCACCCATTTTGTATAAGTGTCTCGCAATAAATTGATAGTTTGTAGCCCGAACTACTAGGTTTTTCTTCTGCATGGTGTTATATTCCTATGGCACAGTACCTATGCTCAAGTACTAAATGATATTTGCAAAGTATTCATCATCGATCTGAACTGAAAATAACTGTGCACCCAGAAAGTTGTCCTCTAAGTTCGTAGGTTCTTCCCCATTTTTTACCTTTGATAGGTGGTCAGGTACTGCATTCAATTTTCCTGGATTGACTATTACTTCAAAGTCAAATTCTTGAAACAATAGCAACCATAGACAGTTTATTCCCCCCAACACTGGCTTGTTGACTAGGTATTTCAAGGATGTGTGATCTCTAAACATCTTAAAGTGTTTTCCCAATAATTATTGTCTGAACTTCTGTAGTGTGTAGACCATAGCTAGGCCTTCTCTCTCTGTGGTGTTATAGTTATGTTCTAATTCTGATAGCTTCCTGCTCGCAAATTATATAGGGTGATCCAAGTCTCCCGCTCCTGGTTGTGCCAAGATAGCTCCAAGTGCTATGGTTTATGCATCTACATGTACGTGAAATATATTTTCTCAGTCTGTAAATACTAGTATTGGCGCGGTGACCATCTTTTCTTTCAACGTATTTAGATCGTCGTTCCACCAAAACTTTGTATCTTTTCTTAACAATTTTTCCATTGGCGTGGTAATTTTTGTGTATCCTTTGATGAAATTTCTATAGTATCATGTGTGTCCCAATGTCTCTCTTAGCTAACGAACTGTTTTAGGTGGTGGCAAGTTAACAATTACTGCAATCTTTGCAGGATCTACTAGTGAACCTTGTTTGCATACTATATGGCCCAATAGTATCCCAAACAGTGTTCTGAATATACATTTTTTTATGTTTAATGATATATGGCACTGTTTACATATTTCTAAAATCATCTGTAAGACCTATACATGGTATTTCAACAAACTATAGACTGTCAAATCGTCTAGGTATACCTCTAAAAACTGGTGGATGAATTCCTTAAATGCATCGACGACTACTCTAGAAAATATTGTTGGTTCATTCTTTAGTCCAAACGGCATGATTGTGTATTGGTAGGATCCCCATTATGTCGCAAACGTGGTTGTGTATCTCTCTTCCTATGCTATCTTGATATGATGGTGACCAAAGAATCCATCAGTGAATGAGTAAGCTTCATGTCCACCTATGTTCTCTAACACTTCATCCGTGAAAGGTGTAGGGAACGGGTCATGTAGGCATGCATCGTTCAACTTCCTCAAGTCAATGCATATCCTTATACCTCCTTGTTTTTGGTCCTAAACTACCATAGAGCTTATCCATTCCGATTCTTCCACTGGTTCTATGATTTCTTCTTCGAGCATCCTGTCGATCTCAAATTTGACTTTCTTCTTATATATTGGGTTCAATCTGTATGGTCGTTTTCTGATCGTTCTCGCTTTAGGTCTAAGTGGTATTTTCATTTATCCTATCTCCCCTTCTATACCCTTCATCTCTATAAATTTTGTGGGAAACATGTCACTGTACTTGCGCAGTAACTATGTTATGATTTCTATTGTTTACTCATCCCATTAGTCTCCAATGTTGGCCATTTTAGGATTCTCAACTGTCCCAATGTTGACTTTCTTTACTTTGATCAGCACATCAATGCCTTCTGATTCTATGGGTGGACCCTCCACTTCTCTCTCGCCTTCTCCTTCTTTGATCTGAATATCACGCAGTTCGTCTTCATCTGGTGCTTCCTCTTGCACATGGTAACATGACAACAGTTCTTTGACTGTCTGTTTGTTTCGTTGTTGTTCTTCTGTTATGAGTTCAACTTCTGGTTATTTGATGAATATCACTCCTCTTATTTGTTTAATATTTTCATCTATGTTGGGGTTCTCATTCTCGAATGAGAAAGTGACTGTAAAATTCTGTTGCAAAGTCATCCAGGTCGCAGTTCCTTTGCGCAGTTCCTGGTCTGTAAACTAGTTCGCTGGTATTCCCTCTAGAGTGTGTATGAAATGATGAGGCCATTCCTCTGGGGGTGTCATTTTACATAGTGTTCTACATTTCTCCAAGTGATTCGTTGGTGCCCCCTGTCTATCATACTTCTGTTGTTTGTTATTTTGTTGTTCTGAGCCGAACCTTATGCGCAGTAACCACTTACATTTTGGTACCAATATGTGATTGTCTCTTTGTGTGCACCCCACCATCTTGCAGGTGTATCCTTGAGTGTTATATCAAGTGATAATAGTCTCTTATTCTCTAACACTTCATATTCATACTGTTCCAAGAATGTTTACAAATCGTTTATTCTTTGGAAACTGGGTGGTTCCCTTATCTTTGTGCCTACCCATCTTACTGCGTGGTCTATTCGTGCACATCTTATCTTGGACACTTCGTGTAGACTTTGTTTCCAGTTCTCTAAAATGATATCTGAGTCTGTTGCACATGAAGTAATGCTCCACCAACTAAGTATCCCATCTGTAGTTGGGTTTACATAATCTTCATCATGCGCAGTTGTTCTATACAACTGGTTGATTTCCTCTAAGTCTAAGAAAGTGGGTTCTACAAACCTTTCTCCTTCTGATGGGTCTAATGGTGCGATGACCCTGTATTCACCTGACTCAAATGCCATTTTTATTTTATTTATATTTATTATGGCCTGGTTGTCGAATGCCCAATCCAAACCCAACAACGTTGGATATGGTGTTGTGTCGTCCAATAATTCAATGACTTCAAAATCTGCTTTAGTGCGCACTCCATCCAGGTCTACTATCACTCTTTTCAGTATACCGATTGGTATGACTTTGTGTTGGTTTGCTAATTTCAATTGAACAGGTGAATATCCTAATGTGGGCTCTCACATGCATTTTCATGTCTTCTTTGGTAATACAATTACGTTAGATCCTAGATCCAGTACGATATCTCCCATGTTGAAATCTTTGATATTGGAATTCAGTCTGAACTCCCTACTCGTTCTTCTCCTTGTATGTAGGTGATTGATTGTTTTTTGTTCTAGGTTTCCTTTTGTCTCTATACTACATATTTCTAATATGTTTTGCAATATTTTGATAGACGATGGATCATTTAATACTTTTACACATGATTGTAAAAATCCTTTGATTGTACTTACTTGTCCCATGGGTTTCATTTTGTTGGTATGATCCAATAATGGAGGCATCTCATACTCTGATGCTTCCTTGCTTTTTTGCATAGTTAAATTCGACACCATGTCTTCCTTATGAAATTATTGTCTGGATTGCTTAAATATCTCCTTCTCATTTAGCGCGTCGAACTACTTCCTTGATTCGATGTTCTTCTTCACCCACTGGTGTTGTACTTGCTCTTGTCAGACTGCGTCATTTCCTATTTTATCTCCTCTGCAACTAACAATGTTGATGTTTCATCCTTCGTCCCTCGCTTCGTCTGAAATCCACTGAAAATTCTGGTTGTTATGTTTCCTTTTTTCCTAAATCTTTACTAATAGTGTCGGACATTATTCTGTATCATGGTTCGATGCATGACAATACATACAAGTTGTTGGTGGAAGCAGACATTCTCTTGCATAATGTCCCAGTTGTTGACAATTGTGACATACCACTGGTCCTCTACCTCGTCCAAAACCTCCTCTTGCTCGTCCTCCACCTCTGTAGCCCGCTCGATCTCCTCTCGATGTGTTATACTGAGGCGCATGACTGTACTGTGCGGTATTGTACTGAGGTTGTGTTGTGTTGTATTGTGGTTGTGCGGTATTATATGGTT
>ML789354.1:10482-25165 GCA_009831015.1 Picea engelmannii
ACACTGGTGTACTGTGCATGTGTGTGATTGTTTATTTATTACTGCTCATTATTGGATAATAATTCTACATTGATATAACATTTGAAGAAAAAGGATTATAATTACGTTATTATTGATTCACCCCCCCTCTTAGTAATCCAACAATTGTGGCATAGTGGCGCTACCAAATCCACATAGCCGAATTCATGATGGGTGCTACCAATTTCGCAAAGTTATTTTGCAAGGACACTTTTGCCAGTTTTGAGTGACTAACTTAAAACTTGTGCTATGAACAAATGGGAAGATATTTTTTAAAACTGGAGGAGGTTTTTGTTCATCGCATATCAAATAATAAAAACCTCTCTCGTTTTTTTTAAATGTGTTATGGTTAGAGAGATATGATATAGAGAAGTAGTGATATGGAATGTGTTGCGGAAACTCTGTTCTAGACTGTTGAACTAATATTTTTGACCAGTTGACTTCCAGGAGTATTTTCTGGTGAACCTGGATGAATTTTAAAAATATGAATGAGGTTATTGTCAATAATAGACCCGTGAACATTAACCTCTTTCATTTTCACACAAGTGTCACAGATTGGGATATTCGAAAGAATCTTTGAGCCCTCTGTTTTCTGTTGTCGTGATTTCCTGTTTGAGACGTGTTTTGTAACACCTATTCCGGCCACATGGAGATAAATTTAAAGAAAATGGGAGAGGTTTTTGTTCATAACAATCTTATCTACAAAAATGTCTCTCATATTTTACACAGCTATTATGGTTTGAGAATTACAAGTAGTGTTTTGAAGCCTATTTTTCATAATTTCACCTCCTAAAAAGCAGGAAATCAGTTAAAACATGTCATTTTTTGTTTGTAGTTGTTTCTATTTTTGGAAGGGGTTGGAGCTTGGATAGTTGATCTAGGCTCCCTTATTTTGTAATATTTTTATGAAGAAAAATTGGTTCTCTGGTTATGTACTTGATTTGAGACTTCTTGATTAATATAAGTTAGTTTTCTTATTCCATCTTATTTGCCTCTGATACTGAAGTATTCATGATTGAATGATTCACATGGATTATTGTATTTGTATTATGATTAATGTTTGATTATATTACTATTATGATGTTCTTCTGTTTATTTAAACTTTGAATTCAAGAATATCTTGTGTTTGAGTTTTCCCCCCTTAGGTTGCTTGAAGAACTGATGTCCATAGAAAACCTCTACATTTCCCTCACCAAAGTCTTCCTTCTATTCACCTTTACTCTCACTCACTCACTGAAGTTGTTCAAAACCCCAATTTCTTGTACATGCTAGCTCAGATTTTTGAGTTAGAACATTATTATCTTGAATCTTATCCATTTTACCTCATTAAAACTCATTTACATTTACATATAATCTTATGGGTATTTGGCTTACCTTCTATGCAATCTGAGGGTGATTCCTAGTGATAACATTCTTGGTGTCATTGTTGGGGACAAATTTGAGCAGATTGAAAAGCTCCCTGGGAAGAACGACATTGCACATCTCTAGCTTTAGATGGTGGTTGAAGTTGGACACCTTCAAGACTTCACATTCATCATGGTGACTCCATTGTTCAGAATTTGTTGGTGAATCCACTGGAATGAGACAAATTAAATGGTTATGGAGGCTATCCTAGCCAGGAGGTTTGCCCCACTCAATTTCTCATCCATAGATGGTTATCCACATCATGTGCCTCAAATTGATGAATGGAAAGATCTATTGCCCAGATTTTATGAAGGTGAGAATGACAGACCTATTGAGCATGTTCAATAATTTCATGCTTTGATGCAGCATCTTAACATCCATCATGAAGATATGTTGATGAAAATGCCCATGTATTCATTGGATGGGGATGCACGTAAATGGTATTTCTCATTACCCCCTTCCAGCATTTCATCCTTGAAGGATTTCCACGGAGTATTCAATGAACACTTCAAAAGGTTTTATCCCTCTGAAAGTATTTTTCATAATTGTTGTGAGGGATATGTAGAATGTGCTCAAGATTTGTTAGATTGCTCTGCCGAATATAAAGATGAAAAATATTTTATTCATTGTCCAAATGAAAGTATAAAGAATACTGGACTGTATTTGGAGAGAACAACATTCATAACTTTGTTTAAGAGGAATCATATGTATGAACAACTAGAAGCAACAGTTATTGTTGTTCCTGAAATGGATATTTTTAACAGTTATATTCTTGATGAAATTATTGTTTTATAGGTTGATCATAGATATGAAGGGCAACCCATTTTTTATGAATATTCTACTGATGATGAGAAGCAATATTATCCTATATTTGATCACTATGAAGACAGGGAGGAGGATGCAAAGGTTGGCCTTGTCACAAAAGACATAACTCGAAGATTTGACCAGGAGCAACCCTTATTTGAGGCAAGTGAAGAGATTGTTGATACACAGCCAGAAGTAAATCAACGGTTACCAGTGGATCAGCAACCACATAAATCAAACCTTCTTCCACTTGCACCCATAGTTTATAGTAAGCAACTTGAAGTGGAAGAAGAAATATGATATCAGTCCCATGTGTTTTTTCACCTTTTTCATGACCCTATAGGGGTATATATGGAGTTGTATTTATCAAATTTTTTGGAACCTATAAACTTTGTTGTGTTAGTAGTAGTTAGAGGAGATATAGGTAATGTTTTCAAACTACTTTCATATTCCTCTTGTCTGATGTTAATCATTGGAATTATAAAGATGCATGTCAACAAGTTGCTTAAATGGCTTTGGTGGAAGTTTGTCTTCACCTAGACCATTGTAAAAGTCAGTTAGATTAGGTTTTGTACATAAATAAGCTCCATCAGGAGCAAGTGTGTTTGCTTTATGTTTGTAAGTAGAGTAGTATTAGTTGTTAGTATGTTTTCTTCAGCATGATATATCATAGCATGACTCCACAACCCAACACTAAGGCACTGGAGCTGGAAAAAGAGTTCTTAGAGCCTCATAGACTCTATCCCTCATGGAGCCTATGTTAGCACAAGAATTTATTCTAGAAAACTTGGTTATTTTTACGATCTATTTTGTAGCACTAGTGAATTAAGATATTCCGCAATGCCATCTTCCTCAAGCATCAAGACTGAGAGCCAAGTGCACATGTCATCAACACAAGACACGGGTTTGAAACTCCATGCACAGATTAAAAAGCAAGCTTATGTGAATGGATACTTCCCTAAAACAAAGGAGTGGTGCTACCAAATACACATAGCTGAATTCATTATGGGTGATACCAATTTCACATGATTGTGTCACAATGGCACTACCAAATCCACATAGTTGAATTCATGATGGGCGCTACCAATTTCGCAAAGTTATTTTGCAAGGATGCTTCTTCTAGTTTTGAGTGACTAACTTAAAATTTGTGTTATGAACAAATGGGAAGGTATTTTTTTAAAAATGGAGTTTTTTGTTCATAACATACCAAATAACAAAAACCTTTCTCAATTTTTTAAAATGTGTTGTGGTTATAGAGATATTATACAGAGAAGTGGCGCTACGGAATGTGCTGCGGAAACTTTGTTCTAGTCTGTTGAACTAATATTTTTGACCATCTGACTTCCAGGAGAATTCCAGGTGAACCAAGATGAATTTTAAAAATATGAAGGAGGTTATTGTCAAGAACAGACCCATGAACATTAACCTCTTTCATTTATCACACAGGTTTCATGGATTGGGAGATTTGAAAGAATCTTTGAGCCCTATGTTTTCCATTTTTCGTAATTTCCTGTTTGAGACATGTTTTTGTGACACTTATTTCGGCCAGATGGAGATGAATTTAAAGAAACCAAGATATTTTTTCGTTCATAACAAGATTATATACAAAAACCTCTCTCATATTTTACACAGATATTATGGTTTGAGAATTACAAGTGGCGTTTTGAAGCCTATTTTTCATAATTTCGCCTCCTAAAAAGCAGGAAATCAGTTAAAACGTGTCATTTTTTGTTTGTAGTTGTTTATATTTTGGGAAAGGGGTTGGAGCTCGGATGGTTGAGCTAGGATCCCTTATTTTGTAATATTTTGATGAAGCAAAATTGATTCTCTAGTTATGTACTTGATTTGAGACTTATTGATTAATATAAGTTAGTTTTCTTATTCCATCTTAGTTGCCTCTAATACTGAAGTATTCATGATTGAATGATTCACATGGATTATTGTAGTTGTATTATGATGAATGTTTGATTATATTATTGTTATGATGTTCTTCAGTTTCTTTAAAATTTGAATTCAAGAAGATCTTGTGTTTGAGTTTTTCCCCCTTAGGTTGCTTTAAGACCTGATGTCCATAGCAAACCTGTACATTTCCATCACCAAAGTCTTCCTTCTATTCACCTTTACTCTCACTTATTGACTGAAGTTGATCAAGACCCCAATAGCATGTACATGCTAGCCCAGATTTATGAGTTAGAACATTATTATCTTGAGTCTTATCCATTTGACCTCATTAAAACTCATTTACATTTACATATAATATGATGGGTACTGGGGTTAACTTCTATGCAATCTAAGGGTGATTCCTAGTGCTAACATGCAAGACACATGACAGGTTATGGATGTTGATGGCATCAATGGACTTCCATGGACTCAGGATCGAGTCGGGGAGTGGATTACATTTTGTTTGAGTATTTCATTTTATGCACATGTGATATATGATTGATTACATTATGATTTATGTATATGGGTTATTGACACTGTTTTTGTCAATGGATACAGGCTTGGCAATGCTTGTTAATCCAACTCACATAAGGAGTAAAGGGGTCATGCACAGAAACCATACATTTGAGGGAGAGGTGTGGTAATGTCCCTGTCACAACCTACTATCACTCACGTCGTGACCTAAAATATAGGTTAACGATTACCTAGTTCGGGAGGTCCATGATGTCATGAGGGAAGACTGAGACAGTCTCTCACGAAGAATTCTAAAGGGTGCACAATAATGTTGAATCCTTATTCCTTAGAATCCCTTAGTCTCTTACAAGGTCGACTGAATGGAGTGTTGACTACAAGGGTCTGACAAACTTCCAAACCAGTGAAAGGCGAGTGGCACCCTTGGAGCACGGAGGTGCGTCTTGAAGGGCACATCATGTAATTAAATGAGAGTCAATAAATCTAGGTGTCCTAGAGAATAATGAAATGTTTAGACCTTGTTATAGTAAAATATTAATTATTCAGTAAATTATAAACTTAGAAGCCTAACAAGAGTCTAAGCCTAAGTCTAAGTCTGAGTTTAAATAAGGGACTAAATAAAATACTAAATAAATTAAAAATATTTGAGATAAAATCAAACTCTGGGGAAAAGGGGAATAAAAATTTAAAGGTTGGGTAAAATGCAAATGTGTGCATGAAATTAATAAAAGGGATTTTTAAAATAGAAATAAATTAAAACATGAGAGAATAGGTGTAAACATAGAATTGTATCTTGAATCAATCTACCACTAAGTCTAACTAAAATAAGACTCATAAACTAACTCGAACTAAGATCTAGTTAGGGGACACTCATTAAATGGGAATTTGGGGATCTAAGAGAAAAAATAGGAACACATTGGGGAATTTGAGAGAAAATGGATTTTTAATAAAATAGAAAGGGTAAGTACTTGTGCAACTTGAGGAGAGTGTGACAAGTGTGTGGGTGAATAATCATAAATTAATTAATTAAAAAGTTAATTATTTGTGCAAGAGGACATGTGTCATTGGGGAATTTTCTATAAAATGGAGGAGAGGTGAAAAGGATCTCACTTTTCATAGTATTGTTATGTTGCTAAAATTCGGTTTGATTGTGTTCTACTTGTGAGAGTTGGGATTTCAAGCTTGAGAAGAGTGGAAGCTCTTCCTTGCGAGGCAAGCTTGGAGCTACCCCTTTTTTCATTTCTTGTGTGGCCCCTTTGCGGTTCGAGGGGTTAAGGGGGAAGAAGAGTACCCATAGCATTGGTTGGGAGGTATCGGTGACGTTTTGAGATTCGCAAGTGGGATTAAAGAAGAAGCGCAAGCCCACGTTGAAGGACATCCTCAATTCTCCATCTTCATATGTTCCAATATTTTATTTTCAGAAATTTTTAATTGTAATAAGAATGAATTTTGTATATTATAATTTTAAAAATCGTTGCAAAAACGTTTTGTAATCTGAAAACTATAATTTTTAAAAATTGTTGCAGAACCATTTTGTAATTTGAAAACTAGAATTTTTAAAAATTGTTGCATGACCATTTTGTAACTGTAAAAACTAGAATTTTTAAAATCGTTGCAGGACCGTTTTGTAACTCTGAAAACTAGAAAAAAAAAAAAAAAAATCGCTACAGAGCTATTTTGTAATTATGAAAATTAGACCTTTGAAAAAATCGCTACAGAACCGTTTTGTAATCTGAAAACTAGAATTTTTAAAAACAGTTGCAGAATCATTTGTAACTCTGAATACTAGAATTTTTTCAAATCATTGCATAACCGTTTTGTAACTCTGAAAACTAGATTTTGCTTTCCAATCGTTGCAGAATCATTTTGTAACTCTGGAAACTAGTGTTGGAGTTACTTCACACACACCTAGGATTTATTTTTCCTAAGATTTTTCCTATGTTTATTAGTCTTTATCCAGTCTCCTAAAGTTTAGGGAGAATATTCTCTTCGGTTTTCACTTCAGTTTGACTAGTTGAGTGGAGTCTAGATGCTACATTGGTTTTGTCACCATGCAACATTGGAATCATCACCAACTAATGCGCATTGTCCTTGAGATCATCACCAACTAATGCGCATTGTCCTTGGGATCATCACCATACTAGTGCATTACCCATGATTCCCTAATTTCTTCATCACTTCACTTTATTTCAGTTAGTTAACTGAAGACTGGTAGACTAGTTAACTCAGTTAGGTGGCATTTCACTCTCGTAACTGCCCGAGAGACTAGACTAGGTTGAAGTTCACTCCCATAACTATTGGTGTGTGTCTAGATCACTCTATACCACCACTATGGCGCATTGGATTCACCTCCAGTGTGCATTGGTTGAGTTATGCAGAGTATATCATGTGTAAATTATTCATTATTCATACGGTTAATGAGAATTATTCCATTCTTCCTCTCTTACTTCTTCTTTCTCAATTTCTCTCTACAATTGTGTGTGGTATTTTCTAGATAGATCTATTTTGTGCAGGTTCAACAAATTTACATGGTATCAGAGTCGACAGACTGCTAATCAAAGCTACACCAAATTATTTTTGCAGGTACCAAAGATTGAAGACAGTGGAAAAATGGAATTCCCAAAAGAATTCATTCTTACACCTTACAAATTATTTGCATGGAAGGAGAATATGGTCATGAATCTTCAAAGAAGAGGATTGTACAGGTTAACCATGAATACAGAGACAGAACTGACATCATCCATAGAAAAATCCAAGTATCTAAATCGAATGGATGAAGCATTCGGAACAATTTGTAGTCTCATTTCTCTCGATCTCCTTTTTCACATATCTTCATGTAAAACCCCTAATGAATCCTAGACCACCATGGAATGGATCTTTGGAAAACAGGATGAGACGAGGGGACACATGCTCAAGGTGGAATTTCTCACATTGGATCCAAAAATATTCGACAATCTCCAAGATTTCTTTGCAAAATACAAGGATCTACTATCGCAACTCAAAGCTTGCGGGGTTGATAAATCTAAGGAGGAGAAACAAATGGTTCTCACCATTCTCTCCAAAATTGGTCCTGAATTCTCTGTGTCCGTATCCACATTCCATTCAGTCAAATTCGCTTCTGAAGCCACATGGAAGATGCCTTCTCTTGAGGAATTTATCAAATCTCTAACACAAGAGCAAACCAAGCTCATCTACATGGGAAAAATAAAAGGTCCAAAGGCGCATGCACTTACTGTGCAAGATGGAAGCCATAAATATCATAAATCTAAATATAAAGACAAAACAAAATCTGATGCAGGAGCATCGCCAACTCATCAAGCGAGCCAGCACATCAAGCGGAGATCAGCTGGATAAACGAACCCAAATTTTTGAAGTGCTTTGGGATTGTTGCGCAAGTCTTTAATGAAGCCATTTATGAAGGCGCATTTGTATATTGTATTGGACCTTGAGCCTTTAAGCTCTTTTCCTTTGGTAGATAGTCGTCATTTAATAGATTTAATGCTGGTAGATAGGATTTTTAATTCTAGATTTGATAGTTTAGAGTCCGAGAGGGAAAATGGATATAGACACCCTCATTGTACCATTGTAACATAATAGTGAATAATAGAGGAAGCATTCAGGAGGAGAGAAGAGCAAGCAGAGAATAGTGTATGAAGAACACCCATGTACAGGCATTTGAATTAATAGAAGGAAGCTTTGATTCAAGCTCATGGTTTGTGTTGTTTTCTCTATGTATTGATGTTATTCTCATGAATGTTTGTTTTCTTGTTATGCATTTTATTTGTATATGTTGTGCATGTGATTTCATGTTTCAAACTGAAGTCTGAAAGGGAGAGAGAGTGAGATTCAATTGTTTCTCTATCTGAGCCAGGAGATTCCTGCAAGGTGTGCAGTCGAAATCATCCGCAAGGAGTGCATTGATGAAAGCTCAGGGAGTTTAACTTTTGTTCTCATTCACCCAGAAGTGGAATTGGGTTGCTGAAGTCATGCAAGGAGTGCGCAGGCTGAAGAGGAAGTCTCAGTTGTGAATCTGAGCAAGGAAGTCAAAGACTGCTGCTGCAAGTGTGCGCAGAGTCGAAGAAGTTCGAACACTTGAAGTGTTTATAGGGTTGCCGCAAGGAGTGCGTGTAAGTCCCTCTGAAAGAGTCAGAGTGGAAAAGATCAAGAGGTATAGCACCTTCGTGATATCGTTAAAAGAGAGCATAGAAGGTTTGTGCCATGAAAGGTTTCAGGCAAGAGTTGCAAGTGCGTGCACAGAGATCTCTTTTTCCTAAGATATTGTGGAAGCTGGAAAAAGATCAGGAGGAACAAGCCTTCGAAATTATCGAAAGGTTGCACAGAAGATTTCCATGCTAAGAAGTCCTCAAGAAGGGAGGAAAGGAATCGAAGGTCAAGATTTGTAGAGGAAATACGCAATTTCCTGTCAGCCATTAGATCTCGGGAAGTTGCGCAAGGTTTAAATCCTAGTGTACAGAGGAGGAGTCCCGGAAGAGTCATCGGGATATTAGAGTCATCGGGGTTCAGATCATTGGGAATTCCAGGAGTGTGGAATCGTTGCATGTTGGAATCACGATCCGCGATTTCCCGACGAGGTCAAGGACCGTAGTGGAGGACAGGTGTCGGAAGGTCAACCCTCGCAGGGAGTCAATGCCAAGTGGCATCAGCATATCGTGAACTCGGAGGTTTGTGAGTTGGAGCTGCAAGGAATTGCATCAAAAGTTGTGAGGTCGCGAGGTTGCGAAAGCACGATCGAAGAGTATCGGAGTTTCACCGCATCAGGAATCGAGAGTTGGAGAACCGAGCGCTGAGAGTCGCGAGTAGTGAAGTCGCGATAGAGCCAAAGTCCCGATAAAGTGGGAGAAGGTCAGCATTGACTGCACCATCGGGAGTCGGGGATCCATGAGGACAGTGGATCACGACAACGCAAGTGTCGATTTCCCGATGGGGAAATTTCCGATAAGAGCAAGGAAAGTCTGAGTGAATATTCATCAGGGTTCGGGGATTTGTGAGACCCGATCCTGTGGTTTCAAGACTCACGATCATGCGAGGTATGATTTCTCGATAGAATAAAGGGAGATCATAAGGAGAGTTTTGTGGGTGTTGGAAAGTCCCGATAAGGGATTTGAAGAGCGTTTCAGCTCTTCAGGCCGAAGGAAGAGAAGGTCCTGTGGGAGCGGACATGCCCTGGGTGAAACATTTGCGTCAGAGTAGTATCAGAGCGAGAAAGATTTCTTTGCTTTCTGTAGCAGAGAAGAAGAGAAAATTTCACCATGTCGTCGAGGAGAGAAAGACAATCACCCGATCCAGAGGATGGGGGGAACCAGAGAGGAAGAGGGAGACAAGCCCAGAATCCAGAAATGGAAAGGCAGATACGTGATCTCCGAGCGAGACTAGAAGATATGGAAGTAGCGCAGAGATGCACAACCAGTGCTGGAGATCTGAGTGACTCCGAAGGTGAAGTTGAAGTCGAACAACAAGGAGAAGTTGCAGCCAAAGATGCAGCCAACGAGCGATTAATTAAGGCTATCGCCCAGATGAGTTCAAAAACAAAGATGGACATTCCAGCCTATGAAGGGAATCTAGATGCAAAAGAGCTTCTAGACTAGATTAGAGCTCTTGACACCTACTTTGATTATGAGGATATCGAAGAGGATAAGAAGGTTAGGCATGTTGTTACATGATTGAAGGGACACGCAACATTATGGTGGGATGAACTTCAAGTAGATAGGCGTTCCAAAGGCAAGCAAAAGATTAAAAGCTGGGATCGAATGATTGCAAAAATGAAGGTAAAGTTCATCCCAAGGGATTATCAAATCACATTGTTCAGGAGAATGCAGAACCTGAGACAGAAGTTGATGACAGTGAAGGAGTATACTGAGGAATTCTATAAGCTAAATATCAGAGCAGGTCATCGAGAGAGCGATGATGAAAAAGTTGCCAGGTATATGAATGGCTTGAGATATGATATGCAGGACGAGATGAGTATGACGACCATCAGAACGGTGGAGGATGCGTATCAGATGGCGTTGAAAGCTGAAGAGAAGCTGAGCCGTAGGCCAGGACAGCGAGGCCGAGGTAGGATCCAGCCAAAAGGTAAGTCAGTTGCCCAAGATAGGTTCCAGAAATCCAAGGACGACTGGAAAAAGGCTCAGACAAGAACAAAAAGAGGTGGAAGTTCATAGCGAGGCCAGCACGCTGAACAACGAAGGCAGCATACAGAACAGGGTGGAGGATACGCTGATAATAACACATTTCCTCGTACCAGAGGTAGAGGAAGAGGCAGAGGTGGAGTCATCACATGCTTCACGTGTGGAAAGAATGGACACAAGGCAGTTGATTGTCCAGATAGGAAGAAGGATGGAGGAGAAGCTCACGTCGTCGAGGCACAGAGGCAAGATGTTGAAGCAAAAGACGCAGAAGTCGGAAGGTCATTAATGATGTGTAAGGTTCTCTTAACACCTGAGAAGGAGGTGGAGGACACAGCTCAAAGAAATAGACTTTTCAGAACCACATGCAAGACCAAAGATAGGAAATGCAAGGTTATCGTTGATAGAGGTAGCATAGATAATCTCGTTTCAACCGAGATGGTGGAGAAACTAGAGTTGGAGACGACTGATCATCCAAGTCCATACAAAGTTTCATGGCTATAGAAGGGACATCAGGTAAGTGCCACTAAACAGTGCTTAGTTGACATCAAGATAGGAGGATACAATGATAAAATACTCTGTGATATTATTCCTATGGATGTATGTCATTTATTGCTAGGAAGACCATGTCAATATGAAAAGAACGTAATTCATGATGGGAAGATGAATACATATACTTTGGAGAAGAATGGGAGAACACATATGCTACTTCCAATTAAAGATAAAGAAGTAAAACTAGAACCGAGAAATACTGTACTTCTCATGAGTGGGAAGGAACTTCTGGCGGAAGTAGAGAAGAAGGAAGATACACAATTCTTTGTGGTCAGGAAACCAAAAATCGTTTTGACCAGCACAAGAGTGGATGATTTGCCAGAAGAAATTCAGGAACTGCTGGAAGAGTTCACTGACATTGTGGTAGACGAATTACCTCATTCGTTGTCGTCGATGAGGAGCGTAAGTCACCATATAGACCTCATACCAGGAGCCAGTTTTCCAAACAAAGCTGTGTACAGGTTGACACCGCAGGAGAACGAAGAGGTTAAAAGGCAGGTACCGAAACTGTTGGATAAAGGATTAATCAGGGAAAGTTTAAGTCTGTGTGTCATTCCAACGGTATTGAGTCCAAAGAAAGATGGAGGTTGGAGAATGTGCACTGATTCCAGAGCCATTAACAAGATAACCATCAGGTATAGGTTTCCATTGCCACGGATGGATGACTTGATGGACTGTTTAAGTGAAGCCAAATTTTTTTCAAAGGTTGATTTGAAAAGCGGATACCATCAGATTCGCAGGAGGGAAGGCGATGAGTGGAAGACAACCTTCAAAACCAACGAAGGGTTGTATGAATGGCTAGTCATGTCGTTTGGCTTGACGAATGCACCAAGTACCTTCATGAGGTTGATGAATGAAGTGTTGAAGGAGTTCATTGGTAAATTTGTCATTGTTTATCTGGATGACATATTGATTTTCAGTAAAACAAAAGAAGAACATCTGAAGCATTTAGCTACAGTAATGAAGAAGTTACAGCAGGAGAAGTTGTTGATCAACATGGGGAAATCTTCATTTATGAAGACACAACTCATTTACTTGGGGTTTGCCATATCGGCGAATGAATTAAAGATGGATCCAAGTAAAGTGGAGGTAATTAAAAATTGGCCATCACCGAGAAATATTTTCGAGGTGAGAAGTTTTCATGGACTAGCTAGTTTCTATTGAAAATTCATCAGGAATTTCAGTGGAATTAGCACAGAAATGATGGACACAGTCAGGAAAAGACATAAATATTTTCATTGGACTGAAGAGGTAGAGAAGAGTTTCAACCTGTTGAAACAAAAGATCATGGAACAGCCAGTTTTGGTATTGCCGGATTTTACGAAAGTGTTCCAAGTAAAATGTGATGCAAGTGGCTTTTCCATAGGAGCGGTCTTGATCCAGGAGGACAGACCAATTGCATATTTCAGCAAGAAGCTGGATGACGCAAAAGTGAAGCACTCCACGTATGACAAAGAATTTTATGCTATCATACAGGCGTTGAAGAAATGGAGGCATTACTTGATCCCGAAAGAATTTGTTTTGTATAGTGATAATCATGCATTACAGTTTGTGACTCAACAGGAGAAGTTGAATCAGAAACATGCTAAATGGGTAGAGTATATGCAGAATTTTACATTTGTAATTAAACACATTTCAGGTACTCCTAACAAAGTGGTTGATGCTTTGAGCAAGAAGTGTTTGTTGCTACAGGAGTTCCGAGTAAAAACATTGGGTTTTGAAAATCTTAGGGACATGTATGCAGGTGATGCAGATTTTGCAAAGGCATATGAAGCAACTGAGAATCCAGTTCTCAGAGATAGAAGCCCTTGGATATATTACATGATCCAAAATGGACTATTGTTCAAAGGAAATTAGCTGTGTATTCTGAATTGCTCCATGAGGGAGAATCTGCTAAAAGAGAAGCACAGTGGTGGATTGGCAGCGCATTTTGGCCACGAAAAGACATTTGCAAAGCTGAGCGAAGCATACTTTTGGCTAGGGATGCGATCGAAAGTCAAGAAGTTTTTCGACAGATGTAGAATTTTCCAGCATTCAAAGGGAAGGAAGCAGAATGCGAGATTCTATCAACCATTACCCATACCCGAGAGGCCGTGGGATGAAATCAGCATGGATTTCATATTGGGATTGCCTAGGACACAAAGAGGACATGACTCAATCTTTGTGGTGGTTGACAGGTTTTCCAAAATGGCACATTTTATCCCATGTTAGAAGAGCAGCGATGCGACTCATATCGCAAATTTGTTCTTCAAGGAGGTCGTTAGACTTCACGGTTTACCCAGAAGTATAGTTTCAGACAGGGACACTAAATTCATTAGACATTTCTGGAGGACACTCTGGAAGAAGATGGGAACTAACTTGATGTTTAGTTCTGCCTATCATCCTCAGATGGATGGGCAAACAGAGGTGGTAAATAGAAGTCTGGGAGACTTATTAAGAAGCCTGGTGACAGAGCACCACAGCAATTGGGACAATGTGTTGCCATAGGCAGAGTTTGCGTACAACGACTCAGTGAACAGGAGCACAGGAAAAAGTCCATTTGATATTGTATATGGCAGGCAGCCAAGAGGAGTATCTGAACTGAGGGATTCAGAGCAGATAATGACCAAGAGCGCAAGCGCTGAAGAATTCGCAGAGGTGATGAAAGAACTTCACAGCAGGGTGAAGGAGCGATTGCTGGAATCAAACCAGGAATATAAGCGCAGAGCGGATCAGCATCGGAGACAACTTCAGTTCGAAGTTGGTGATCTAGTTCTGGCACATCTGAGAAAGGAAAGGTTCCCAAGGGCAACATACAATAAGCTAAAAATGAGGAAAATTGGGCCATGCAGAGTCCTGAAGAAGTTGGGAGAAAACGCTTATGAAATTGAGTTGCGGGATGAGATCGGAATATCTCCGACGTTCAATGTCTCGGACTTATATCCATACAAGGCTGAGGAAGCAGGAGCTAGAAGTGATGAACAGATATAATTCCAGTGGCAGAAGTAGATGTCGATTGCAGAGAAGCCACAGATGGAGCATATACTTGACAAGAGAGTGAGCAAAATGACCAAGCGGAAACAATACTTCGAGTATCTGGTCAAATGGAAGAACCATCCAGTGGAAGATGCCAGCTGGGATACTAAAGCAGAGATACAAAAGCATGGACAGACCATGCAGGAGCTCATGGACAAGAGCCCATGAATGTTTTCAAGCCGAGGAGTATGATGCAGGAGCATCGCCAACTCATCAAGCGAGCCAGCACATCAAGCGGAGATCAGCTGGATAAACGAACCCAAATTTTTGAAGTGCTTTGGGATTGTTGCGCAAGTCTTTAATGAAGCCATTTATGAAGGCGCATTTGTATA
>ML789354.1:25215-46134 GCA_009831015.1 Picea engelmannii
CGAGCCAGCACATCAAGCGGAGATCAGCTGGATAAACGAACCCAAATTTTTGAAGTGCTTTGGGATTGTTGCGCAAGTCTTTAATGAAGCCATTTATGAAGGCGCATTTGTATATTGTATTGGACCTTGAGCCTTTAAGCTCTCATCCTTTGGTAGATAGTCGGCATTTAATAGATTTAATGTTGGTAGATAGGATTTTTAATTCTAGATTTGATAGTTTAGAGTCCGAGAGGGAAAACGGATATAGACACCCTCATTGTACCATTGTAACATAATAGTGAATAATAGAGGAAGCATTTAGGAGGAGAGAAGAGCAAGCAGAGAATAGTGTATGAAGAACACCCATGTACAGGCATTTGAATTAATAGAAGGAAGCTTTGATTCAAGCTCATGGTTTGTGTTGTTTTCTCTGTGTATTGATGTTATTCTCATGAATGTTTGTTTTCTTGTTATGCATTTGCTTTGTATATGTTGTGCATGTGATTTCATGTTTCAAACTGAAGTCTGAAAGGGAGAGAGAGTGAGGTTCAATTGTTTCTCTATCTGAGCCAGGAGATTCCTGCAAGGTGTGCAGCCGAAATCATCCGCAAGGAGTGTGTTGATGAAGGCTCATGGAGTTTAACTTTTGTTCTCATTCACCCAGAAGTGGAATTGGGTTGCTGAAGTCATGCAAGGAGTGCGCAGGCTGAAGAGGAAGTCTCAGTTGTGAATCTGAGCAAGGAAGTCAAAGACTGTTGCTGCAGGTGTGCACAGAGTCGAAGAAGTTCGAACACTTGAAGTGTTTATAGGGTTGCCGCAAGGAGTGCGTGTAAGTCCCTCTGAAAGAGTCAGAGTGGAAAATCTCAAGAGGTATAGCACCTTCGTGATATCGTTAAAAGAGAGCATAGGAGGTTTTCGCCGTGAAAGTTTTCAGGCAAGAGTTGCAAGTGCGTGCACAAAGATCTCTTTTTCCTAAGAGATTGTGGAAGCTGGAAAAAGATCAGGAGGAACAAGCCTTCGAAATTATCGAAAGGTTGCACAGAAGATTTATGTGCTAAGAATTCCTCAAGAAGGGAGGAAAGGAATCGAAGGTCAGGATTCGTAGAGGAAATACGCAATTTCCCATCAGCCCTTAGATCTCGGGAAGTTGCGCAAGGTTTAAATCCTAGTGTGCAGAGGAGGAGTCCCGGAAGAGTCATCGAGATATTAGAGTCATCGGGGTTCAGATCATCGAGAATTCTAGGAGTGTGGAATCGTTGCATGTTGGAATCATGATCCGCGATTTCCCAATGGGGTCAAGGACCATAGTGGAGGACAGGTGTCGGAAGGTCAACCCTCACAGGGAGTCAAAGCCAAGTGGCATCAGCATATCATGAACTCGGAGGTTCGTGAGTTGGAGCTGCAAGGAATTGCATCAAAAGTTGCGAGGTCGCGAGGTTGCGAAAGTGCGACCGGAGAGTATCGGAGTTTCACCGCATCAGGACTCGAGAGTTGGAGAACCGAGCACTGAGAGTCGCGAGTAGTGAAGTCACGATAGAACCAAAGTCCCGATAAAGTGGGAGAAGGTCAGCATTGACTGGGCCATCGGGAGTCGGGGATCCATGAGGACAGTGGATCACGACAGCGCAAGTGTCGATTTCCCGACGGGGAAATTCCCGATAAGAGCAAGGAAAGTGTGAGTGAATATTCATCGGGGTTCGGGGATTTGTGAGACCTGATCTTGTGGTTTCAGGACTCGCGATCACGCGAGGTCTGATTTCTCGATAGAATAAAGGGAGATCATAAGGAGAGTTATGTGGGTGTTGGAAAGTCCCGATAAGGGATTTGAAGAGCATTTCAGCTCTTCAGGCCGAAGGAAGAGAAGGTCCTGTGGGAGCGGACATGCCCTGGGTGGCGTGTTTGCGTTAGAGTGGTATCAGAGCGAGAAAGATTTCTTTTCTTTCTGTAGCAAAGAAGAAGAGAAAATTTCACCATGCCGTCGAGGAGAGAAAGACAATCACCCGATCCAGAGGATGGGGGGAACCAGAGAGGAAGAGGGAGACAAGCCCAGAATCCAGAAATGGAAAGGAAGATACGTGATCTCCGAGCGAGACTAGAAGATATGGAAGCAGCGCAGAGATGCACAACTAGTGTTGGATATCTGAGTGACTCCGAAGGTGAAGTTGAAGTCGAAAAACAAGGAGAAGTTGCAGCCGAAGATGCAGCCAACAAGCGATTAATTAAGGCTATTGCTCGGATGAGTTCAAAAACAAAGATGGACATTCCAGCCTATGAAGGGAATCTGGATGCAAAAGAGCTTCTAGACTGGATTAGAGCTCTTGACACCTACTTTGATTATGAGGATATCAAAGAGGATAAGAAGGTTAGGCATGTTGTCACATGATTGAAGGGACACGCAACATTATGGTGGGATGAAATTCAAGCAGATAGGCGTTCCAAAGGCAAGCAAAAGATTAAAAGATGGGATCGAATGATTGCAAAAATGAAGGCAAAGTTCATCCCAAGGGATTATCAAATCACACTGTTCAGGAGAATGCAGAACCTAAGACATAAGTTGATGACAGTGAAGGAGTATACTGAGGAATTCTATAAGCTAAATATCAGAGCAGGTCATCGAGAGAGCGATGATGAAAAAGTTGCCAGGTATATGAATGGCTTGAGATACGATATCCAGGACGAGATGAGTATGACGACCATCAGAATGGTGGAGGATGCGTATCAGATGGCGTTGAAAGCTGAAGAGAAGCTGAGCCGTAGGCCAGGACAGGGAGGACGAGGTAGGAGCCAGCCAGAAGGTAAGTCAGTTGCCCAAGACAGGTTCCAGAAATCCAAGGACGACTGGAAAAAGCCTCAGATGAGAACAGAAAGAGGTGGAAGTTCACAGCGAGGCCAGCACGCTGAACAACGAAGGTAGCATACAGAACAGGGCGTAGGATACGCTGATAATAACACATTTCCTCGTCCCAGAGGTAGAGGAAGAGGCAGAGGTGGAGTCATCACATGCTTCACGTGTGGAAAGAATGGACACAAGGTAGTTGATTGTCCAAATAGGAAGAAGGATGGAGGAGAAGTTCACGTCGTCGAGGCACAGAGGCAAGATGCTGAAGTAGAAGACGCAGAAGACGGAAGGTCATTAATGATGTGTAAGGTTCTCTTAACACCCGAGAAGGAGGTGGAGGACACAGCTCAAAGAAACTGACTTTTCAAAACCACATGCAAGACCAAATATAGGAAATGCAAGGTTATCGTTGATAGCAGTAGCACAGATAATCTCGTTTCAATCGAGATGGTGGAGAAACTAGAGTTGAAGACGACTGATCATCCAAGTCCATACAAAGTTTCATGGCTATAGAAGGGACATCAGGTAAGTGTCACTAAACAGTGCTTAGTTGAAATCAAGATAGGAGGATACAATGATAAAATACTCTGTGATATTATTCCTATGGATGTATGTCATTTATTGCTAGGCAGACCATGGAAATATGACAAGAACGTAATTCATGATGGGAAGATGAATACATATACTTTGGAGAAGAATGGGAGAACACATATGCTACTTCCAATTAAAGATAAAGAAGTAAAACCAAAACCGAGAAATACTATACTTCTCATGAGTGGGAAGGAACTTCTGGCGGAAGTAGAGAAGAAGGAAGATACACAATTCTTTGTGGTCAGGAAACCAAAAATCATTTTGACCAGCACAAGAGTGGATGATTTGCCGGAAGAAATTCAGGAACTGCTGGAAGAGTTCGCTGACATTGTGGTAGATGAATTACCTCATTCGTTGCTGCCAATGAGGAGCGTAAGTCACCATATAGACCTCATACCATGAGCCAGTTTGCCAAACAAAGCTGCATACAGGTTGACACCGCAGGAGAACGAAGAGGTTAAAAGGAAGGTACCGGAACTGTTGGATAAAGGATTAATCAGGGAAAGTTTAAGTCTGTGTGCCATTCCAACGGTATTGAGTCCAAAGAAAGATGGAGGTTGGAGAATGTGCACTGATTCCAGAGCCATTAACAAGATAACCATCAGGTACAGGTTTCCATTGCCACGGATGGATGACTTGATGGATTGTTTAAGTGGAGCCAAAAAAATTTCAAAGGTTTATTTGAAAAGCGGATACCATCAGATTCGCATGAGGGAAGGCGATGAGTGGAAGACAGCCTTCAAAACCAACGAAGGGTTGTATGAATGGCTATTCATGCCGTTTGGCTTGACGAATGCACCGAGTACCTTCATGAGGTTGATGGATGAAGTGCTGAAGGAGTTCATTGGTAAATTTGTCATTGTTTATCTGGATGACATATTGATTTTCAGTAAAACAAAAGAAGAACATCTGAAGCATTTAGCTACAGTAATGAAGAAGTTACAGTAGGAGAAGTTGTTGATCAACATGGGGAAATCTTAATTTATGAAGACAGAACTCATTTACTTGGGGTTTTCCATATCGGCGAATGAATTAAAGATGGATCCAAGTAAAGTGGAGGTAATTAAAAATTGGCCATCACCGAGAAATATTTTCGAGGTGAGAAGTTTTCATGGACTGGCCAGTTTCTACCGAAAATTCATCAGGAATTTTAGTGGAATTAGCACAGAAATGATGGACGCAGTCAGGAAAAGACATAAATCTTTTCATTGGACTGAAGAGGCAGAGAAGAGTTTCAACCTGTTGAAACAAAAGATCATGGAACAGCCGTTTTTCGTATTGCCGGATTTTACGAAAGTGTTCCAAGTAAAATGTGATGCAAGTGGCTTTGCCATAGGAGCGGTCTTGAGCCAGGAGGACAGACCAATTGCATATTTCAGCAAGAAGCTGGATGACGCAAAAGTGAAGAACTCCACGTATGACAAAGAATTTTATGCTATCATACAGGCGTTGAAGAAATGGAGGCATTACTTGATCCCGAAAGAATTTGTTTTGTATAGTGATAATCATGCATTACAGTTTGTGACTCAACAGGAGAAGTTGAATCAGAAACATGCTAAATGGGTAGAGTATATGCAGAATTTTACATTTGTAATTAAACACATTTCAGGTACTGCTAACAAAGTGGTTGATGCTTTGAGCAGGAAGTGTTTGTTGCTACAGGAGTTCCGAGTAAAAACATTGGGTTTTGAAAATATTAGGGACATGTATGCAGGTGATGCAGATTTTGCAGAGGCATATGAAGCAACTGAGAATCCAGTTCTCGGAGATAGAAGCCCTTGGATAGATTACATGATCCAAAATGGACTATTGTTCAAAGGAAATCAGCTGTGTATTCTGAATTGCTCCATGAGGGAGAATCTGCTAAAAGAGAAGCACAGTGGTGGATTAGCAGGGCATTTTGGCCACGACAAGACATTTGCAAAGCTGAGAAAAGCATACTTTTGGCTAGGGATGCGGTCTAAAGTCAAGAATTTTGTCGACAGATGTAGAATTTTCCAGCATTCAAAGGGCAGGAAGCAGAATGCGGGATTCTATCAAGCATTACCCATACCCGAGAGGCCGTGGGATGAAATCAGCATGGATTTTGTATTGGGATTGCCTAGGATGCAAAGAGGACATGAATCGATCTTTGTGGTGGTTGACAAGTTTTCCAAAATGGTACATTTTATCCCATGTTAGAAGAGCAGCGATGCGACTCATATCGCAAATTTGTTCTTCAAGGAGGTCGTTAGACTTCACGGTTTCCCAGAAGTATAGTTTCAGACAGGGACACTAAATTCATTAGACATTTCTGGAGGACACTCTGGAAGAAGATGGGAACTAACTTGATGTTTAGTTCTGCCTATCATCCTCGGATGGATGGGCAAACAGAGGTGGTAAATAGAAGTCTGGGAGACTTATTAAGAAGCCTGGTGACAGAGCACCACAGCAATTGGGACAATGTGTTGCCATAGGCAGATTTTGCGTACAACGACTCAGTGAACAGGAGCACAGGCAAAAGTCCATTTGAGATTGAATATGGAAGGTATCCAAGAGGAGTATCTGAACTGAGGGATTCAGAGCAGATAATGACCAAGAGCTCAAGTGCTGAAGAATTCGTAGAGGCGATGAAAGAACTTCACAGCAGGGTGAAGGAGCGATTACTGGAATCAAACCAGGAATATAAGCGCAGAGCGGATCAGCATCGGAGACAACTTCAGTTCGAAGTTGGTGATCTAGTTCTGGCACATCTGAGAAAGGAAAGGTTCCCAAGGGCAACATACAATAAGCTAAAAATGAGGAAAATTGGGCCATGCAGAGTCCTGAAGAAGTTGGGAGAAAATGCTTATGAAATTGAGTTGCCGGATGAGATCGGAATGTCTCCGACGTTCAATGTCTCAGACTTATATCCATACAAGGTTGAGGAAGCAGGAGCTGGAAGTGATGAACAGCCAGAAGTCCAGTGGCAGAAGTAGATGTCGATTGCAGAGAAGCCACAGATGGAGCATATACTTGACAAGAGAGTGAGCAAAAAGACCAGACGGAAACAATACTTCGAGTATCTGGTCAAATGGAAGAACCATCCAGTGGAAGATGCCAGCTGGGAGACTGAAGCAAAGATACAAAAGCATGGACAGACCGTTCAGGAACTCATGGACAGGAGCCCATGAAAGTTTTCAAGCCGAGGAGTATGACGCAGGAGCATCGCCAACTCATCAAGCGAGCCAGCACATCAAGCAGAGATCAGCTGGATAAACGAACCCAAATTTTTTAAGTGCTTTGGGATTGTTGCGCAAGTCTTTAATGAAGCCATTTATGAAGGCGCATTTGTATATTGTATTGGACCTTGAGCCTTTAAGCTCTCTTCCTTTGTTAGATAGTTGGCATTTAATAGATTTAATGTTGGTAGATAGGATTTTTAATTCTAGATTTGATAGTTTAGAGTCCGAGAGGGAAAACGGATATAGACACCCTCATTGTACCATTGTAACATAATAGTGAATAATAGAGGAAGCATTCAGGAGGAGAGAAGAGCAAGCAGAGAATAGTGTATGAAGAACACCCATGTACAGGCATTTGAATTAATAGAAGGAAGCTTTGATTCAAGCTCATGGTTTGTGTTGTTTTCTCTGTGTATTGATGTTATTCTCATGAATGTTATGAATTTTCTTTGTATATGTTGTGCATGTGATTTCATGTTTCAAACTGAAGTCTGAAAGGGAGAGAGAGTGAGGTTCAATTGTTTCTCTATCTGAGCCAGGAGATTCCCGCAAGGTGTGCAGTTGAAATCATCCGCAAGGAGTGCGTTGATGAAGGATCAGGGAGTTTAACTTTTGTTCTCATTCACCCAGAAGTGGAATTGGGTTGTTGAAGCCGTGCAAGGAGTTCACAGGATGAAGAGGAAGTCTCAGTTGTGAATCTGAGCAAGGAAGTCAAAGACTGCTGCTGCAGGTGTGCGCAGAGTCGAAGAAGTTCGAACACTTGAAGTGTTTACAGGGTTTCCGCAAGGAGTGCATGTAATTCCCTCTGAAAGATTCAGAGTGGAAAAGCTCAGGAGGTATAGCACCTTCGTGATATCGTTAAAAGAGAGGACATGAGGTTTGCACTATGAAAGGTTTCAGGCAAGAGTTGCAAGTGTGTGCACAGAGATCTATTTTTCCTAAGAGATTGTGGAAGCTGGAAAAAGCTCAGGAGGAACAAGCCTTCAAAATTATCGAAAGGTTGCACAGAAGATTTCCGTGCTAAGAAGTCCTCAAGAAGGGAGGAAAGGAATCGAAGGTCAAGATTCGCAGAGGAAATACGTGATTTCTCGTCAACCGTTAGATCTTGGGAAGTTGCACAAGGTTTAAATCCTAGTGTGCAGAGGAGGAGTCCCGGAAGAGTCATCTGGATATTAGAGTCATCAGGGTTTAGATCATCGGGAATTCCAGGAGTGTGGAATCGTTGCATGTTGGAATCACGATCCGCAATTTCCTGACGGGGTCAAGGATCGTAGTGGAGGACAGGTGTCGGAAGGTCAACCCTCACAGGGAGTCAACGCCAAGTGGCATCGGCATATCGTGAACTCGGAGGTTCGTGAGTTGGAGCTGCAAGGAATTGCATCAAAAGTTGCGAGGTCGCGAGGTTGCGAAAGCGCGACCGAAGAGTATTGAAGTTTCGCCGCATCGGGACTCGGGAGTTGGAGAACCAAGCACTGAGAGTCGCGAGTAGAGAAGTCGCAATAGAGCCAAAGTCTCGATAAAGTGGGAGAAGGTCAGCGTTGACTGGGCCATCGGGAGTCGGGGATCTGTGAGGACAGTGGATCACGACAACGCAAGTGTCGATTTCCCGATGGGGAAATTCCCGATAAGAGCAAGGAAAGTGTGAGTGAATATTCATCGGGGTTCGGGGATTTGTGAGACCCGATCCTGTGGTTTCAGGACTCGTGATCACGTGAGGTCCGATTTCCCGATAGAATAAAGGGAGATCATAAGGAGAGTTCTGTGGGTGTTGGAAAGTCCCAATAAGGGATTTGAAGAGCGTTTCATCTCTTCGGGCCGAAGGAACAGAAGTTCCTGTGGGAGTAGACGTGCCCTGGGTGCCGCGTTTTCATCAAAATCTCATGCAAATCCAAAGAAGGAAGGGTACTCAAAACCCTTCACCGATGCCTCTGGATCCAAAGGTGGAAAGGGAAGAAAAGGGGAGAAATGTTCATACTGCCATAAAGGATTCCATATAGAATATGCATGCATGCATAAAAAAATAGATATAATGACTCAAATACTTCAACAAAAAAACCTTGGAGATCACATCCTCGAGGGTGCCAAGAAGAAGAAGACAGAAGATCAGAATCCCAAGAAAAGAAATTCTAGCCATGGTTTGATTGCCATCAACTTCTCTCTCGATGCTTGGATCGTAGATTTAGGAGAATCATATCACATGGCTACCACAAAAGCACTCTATTCTTCATTAGATGCATGCAAAGGTACTCATATTCTGATGGGGGACAACTCTCTAGTCGAGGTCACTAGAAAAGGAAGGATTGAAATCACCAACGGAAGCTTCGAGAATGTGTTGCACATTCCCAAAAATTTCGTCAATCTTCTCTCCATGTATCAGATGACGAATTTTGGCACCAGAAATAAATTAATATTCACACCTAATGTATTGGACATATATGACATGCAAACCAATTCCAAGGTTGCTACCGGTGAGGTAAATCATCAATCTAGATTGTATACATTTTCTGAATTTATTGAACCAGATTATGCTTTAATACTTACCCATGCTGATGAAAGCAGTAGGATATGGCACGAAAGGTTCAAGAATTTGAATTATATATATATGCAACAACCTAGCAAGCAAATATTGGTTTATGGTCTACCAGACATCCATTTCTCCAAAGGAATCTGTGAGGAATGTATTCTTGGAAAACACCCTCAAGAAAAATTCGACAAAGGAAAGACTCAGAGAGCTTCATCTCCTTTAGATCTTATCCATAGTAACCTCATGGGCCCTTTTCTACATACATCAATCAGCAAAGTGAGGTACATGCTCATTTTTGTTGATGATTTATCACTTTTCACATGGATTTTATTTCTTAGGAAAAAATCAGAGGTCTTTCAGCACCTCAAAGATTTCAAAGCCCTAGTTGAGACACAGTCAAGAAAGAAAATCAAAGTCCTCTGAATTGACAATGGGGGAGAGTATGTCAATCATAAGATCCAGAATCTTTGTCATGAGGCATGGATTTAGTTGCAGCACACAGTTCCCTATACTCCGCAGCAAAATGAAGTTGTTGAGTGGAAAAATGGATCTCTAAAAGAGATGGCATCTTGCATGCTACATGCAAAGTCACTTCCATAAATATTATGGGTCGAAGCCCTTAATTGTGCAACCTACATCCAAAATATATCTCCCCATATATATATCAAGGATAAGACCCCCTATGAGGCTTGGAGGGACCTCAAACCGGAAGTGACAGACTTTCGTATTTTCGGTTCATGTGCATGGGCCTGGATTCCCTCTGAAAAGAGGAAGGCACTTGATCCACAGATCATTGAGTGTATATTTGTTGGATACCTTGATGATGTGAAGGGATACAAACTTATTGATCTTTCCTCATACCGGCTCATCATTGAGCGAAGTGTCCAATTCGAGGAAAGTGTCTCGCATGTACCTCAGTAGCCGCATGCAGATGCCTTTATTCTTGTACATGTCTTAGATGATGATCATGCACATGAAGTTTCTTCATCGGATGAGAGTTATGATTTAGAGGATTCATATGATCTAGATATAGAGTCAGTATAGTTAGATGTAGATTCAATGCATCCAGATGCAGATGTAGAGCCAGAGAAGAGGCCCAAGTGTGCCCAGATTACTCTTCAGAATGCAAGGGATCTTGTTGGTGATCCATTCAATACTAAGAGGACTCAATCTAATTTCGAGGATCCTCCTCTTGCACTTACTGCCACTGAACCATTTCCACCCATGAATATTTTCTTGGTTCGGTCTTTAGATCCACAGTCTTATGGCGAGGCTGCTAGAAATCACTTTTGGGAATCCACCATGCAGGAAGAGTACAACTCCCTCCTCGAGAACCAGACTTGGGATCCGGTTCCCATTCCTTATAGAAGGAAACTTTTGAGGTGCAGATGGGTCTATAGGACCAAGAGTGCAACGAATGGACAGATTATCATATACAAAGCCAGGCATTTTTCCAAAGGATTTCAGCATATGCATGGCATTGACTATGATGATACCTTCGCTCCAGTAGCGAAGATGGATTCCATACGTTTGGAATTTTCCATTGCGGCAGCCAAGGGATGGGAAGTCCATCAGATGGATGTGAAGAATGCATTTCTTCACAGTGATCTCTCTAAGGAGATCTATATGGAGCAGCCTCATAGATTTATGCAGGATTTATCTTTGGTCTGTTGACTAAAGAAATATCTTTATGGCCTCAAGCAGGCTTTGAGGGCATGGTATGCCAATATGGACTCCTACTTATTGTCACGGAACTTTGTAGATTTTAAATCAGACCTAAATGTTTACATGCTCAGGACGGTTGATTTGCTTCTACTCCTAGTTATGTACGTTGATTATTCGTTGATCATTGGTTGCTCGACTTCAGCGATTGATGCAGTCAAGAGGATTCTACATGACAGGTTCTTGATTATGGACATGGGTCTGCTACATTTATTCCTTGGACTCGAGATCAGTCAAGATGCATCAGGAATCAAATTGTCTTAGGCCAAGTATGCACGAGATCTCCTTGAGAGATTTCACATGACATACTGCAATTCTGCTCCGACTCCTTTCCTATCAGGATTCAAACTTGAGGATGGTGGGGACACTCCACTGGTTGACAACACACTGAACATACAGCTAGTGGGGAGCTTGTTGTATCTCACACACTCCATACCATACCTCTCTTATGCAATTGGCGTACTTTTTAGGTTCATGTAGGAGCTACATGAGCTACATTGGAAGGCTACAAATCATATCCTTTGATATGTATAGGGTACCATCACCTTTTGGATTCATTATGCAGCAGACTCTACATTGGATCTCATTGAGTTTATTGATTCTAACCGGGCTGGCGATAGCATTGGTCACAAGTCCACATCTGGTTACTCACTTAGTCTTGGTTCTAGGCCTATCTGTTGGTCGAGCAAGAAGCAGGTTGTTATTGCTCTATATTCAGCAGAGGTAGAGTATAAAGGGGTAGTTAACATAACCATTCAGGTTATGTGGCTACAACATTTTCTCACTGAGTTGGGCATTTAGTTTCATTGTTCGATTGTCATCTGGTGTGACAACCAAAGCACTATGAAGTTCTGCAAAGATCCAGTTCAAAGGTAGTGGATGAATCACATCGAGACCCCATGCACTACATTTGGGACTTAGTACATGAGGGGATCATCGACCTACATTCTTGTCCTTCATAATAATAGACGATAGACATCTTCACCAAGACCTTCACTAAGTAGAATTTCCATTCTCTGTGAAGTCATCTTGGAGGGAAGGACACAATTTCATAGAAACTGACAGTTCTTATTTTTACATGCATTGTACCTTAAGGGGGGGGTTTCCCATGAGGTTTTCCCTCTTTCCTCACTTTATTTTAGTGTATCTTTTGTATTTGGGTACCTAACATGGCCTCGTTGTCGGGACCCATTCTTTATTTTCACCATAGTGATGTTCAGGGGGGGGTGTTAGAGTTACTTCACACACACCTAGGAATTATTTTTCCTAAGGTTTTTCCTATGTTTATTAGTCTTTATCGATTCTCCTAAATTTTAGGGAGAATATTCCTCTAGAAGATTTTTCTCTTCAGTTTTCACTTCAATTTGACTAGTTGAGTGGAGTCTAGATGCTACATTGGTTTTTTCACCATGCAACATTGGGATCATCACCAGCTAATGTGCATTGTCCTTGGGATCATCACCAAACCTTCTCATTACCCATGATTCCTTGACTCCTCCTCACTTCACTATGTTTCAGTCAGTTAACTGAAGACTGGTAGACTAGTTAACTCAGCTAGGTGGTAGTTCACTCCCATAACTACCTGAGAGACTAGACTAGGTGGCAGTTTACTCCCGTAATTGTTGGTGTGTGTCCAGATCACTCTATACCACCCTTATGGCTCATTGTCTTCACCTCCAGTGCACATTGGTTGAGTTATACATAGTATATCATGTGTAAATTATTCATTATTCATACGGTTAATGAGAATTCTTCCATTCTTTCTCTCTTGCTTCTTCTTTCTCAATTTCTCTCTGCAAATGTGTGTGGTATTTTCTAGCTATATCTATTTTGTGCAGGTTCAACACATTTACAACTAGAAATTTGTATGGTTGTTGTAGAGTTGTTATGCAAAGCTGGAAATTTAATTAGGATTATGAACTATTGTTGTATTAAAAATTTAATTATGGATTTGATATAAGTTAGAATGTAAATTGTTGAAATTTATTTTAAAATATCCTTGAGTATGGATCGAATGATTAACAATACTATTATCCTATATACATGTAATGAATGTGGATGGATCGTTTTCCAAGATATCCCTTCCAGTTCAATTATTTTCCAATTTTATTATGTAGATAGATGTGAGAAATTGTGACCATCATGTAAAGAACCTTTGAACCTAGTATCTAATTTCATTCCATTCTTTATTGAGTGGAGTGGTACCTCCAATGAAACTGGGTTTAGTAGATGTGATAATAGAGTACGAGGTTAACTTATGTCATGATTTTGGATAGAATACCTTAATTTAGTGTGAACAAATATAGAGAATTTTTAATGAAAGTATTTAACGCTAGATTGTAAGTATTACTCTTATGTGTATACATATTGACTGCTAATGAAATTCGAAAAGTAAGAAAGGTTTTCCAAGAATGACTAGGAATTATCCCAATAAAATAAAACTTAACAATAGTTACAGTAAAAGGGTTTAGCACCTCTTATGCACCACTCTACTTCCATTGGAATGATTTCAATTGATAATATGATCAAAATTTTATTTTATTTATGTAATGGCTTTCGAATGTTTATGAATTAGTGGTTATTGAACTATTTAGTGGTCAACTATATAATGATTATAATAAGATATTTTATATTAAGAGTGTTAAAGTATAATCATTTGGGTTGATAAGGATATGGTAAAACTTGTTAAATGAAAAAGGGTGATGCTCATTTAGGAAGAATGGTTGAAGAGTTGAAGCAACAAATTTAACTTAGAAATACCATACTATTATAGTAATAGAGATAATATTATATATTTTACTCAAGAGGAATTTAAATTATAACTTTAAGGATACAATATAGAATGGGGATTAAAATTTAGTAAGTAAATGGGTTGTAAAATGTCTTGAAACATTAGAATTAAGTTGGTTCTTTAACAATAAATTTTGACTACCTTAATAAGTTTTAAACAACAACTATGCAATTGATATAAGATAACTATGCCTTGGATATAAGATAAAAGTTTAATTGTGTAATCCATGATAGAGATTGATGTGATAATGTTCGGTATGCAATTAGTGTGATTGTTATATACTTTGGAACATGACTCGCCTATTAAAAACTATAGAATTGTTGTTGACAACTATGGTTAGAGGTATGAATTTAATATGAATTGTAAGTCTAAATTGAAAAGAAATTGATTATTTCCGATGAGGCTATTATGTATATTGTTATGTTAAATTCAACAATAAATTAAATGATATAGTTATCTGCAATGGATTGTTAATTGTTGAGCTTACAAAGTGGATTATAACACTGACATGTATATGGTGATAGCGATGATTTTGTAATGGAATGAAACAAGACAATTGAGTAGTTTCTTATGATGTGAAATTTGAATGATGAATTGACGAATTATGTACTAGTGTAATGAATTATTGAATGAATTTAATTGTGTTATAATTAAGTACCCTACCATCAAATTTAGTCCTGAGTCTAGGTTAGAGTTGGTTATGGGAGTAGATACCTTCATGTTTCTCAGAACAAACGCCAGTCCTGAGACCTTAGATGGTCAAAATCAATCGGATCAATCCTGGACTTGAGCATTGATTATGTGTTGTTAAGGTTCTAACCTTGTAGGGTAGGTTGGGTGGGTAGACATATTTGTTATCTTTATGTGATATGGTTGATATTAGAATAATAGTGATGTTGTATCTGAATCTTGTTGTGTAGTGATATATGTGAGAATAGAATGTGTAAATATTGATGCATGTTATTTTCGCATAACACTTGTCCTAACTAATGTTTCAAAAAAAACAATTACCACTACTTTACTCAGTTACATTTATGTATTAACGGAAGGGAAGTTACATATTGTATCAAAGTGGGTTCAACCCTGCGACAGCGTACCGTTACACCTCTCAGTGTGTTATTTAAAATGATTAATGATGTATAGCTAATGCAATTAGATTTGTTCATGACATGTATCATGGTCAGAGGACACGTGATTAATAGATGACATGGTGTGGAGGGAAGAGGCACACTTCCTCTAGGAGCATCCACGTAGGAGAGATCGGCTCCACTTGGAGAGGAGAAGAATATTAAGTAGGAGTAGGTTGTTGTGGGAGATGTGGTAAGCATGATGAGATCCCTCCAGAGGATGCCAGAGGCATTGATCAGCCATATTGATCGGGATGAGGGAAAAGCATTTGTTCCCAATGAGGGTTCACAACACACTCCAACATGTAGTAGTAGTATACACAGAGAACTCAAGAAAGTGAAGTTTCCTGAGTTCTGGGGTGCTACGGACGGCTTGGCCGCCGAGGCATGGTTGGAGAACATGGAAATGTGCTTCACACTTTTCGATTACACCTATAACATGAAAATATGCATGTTGGTCTTTCAGCTGAAAGGGAGTGATCTACTTTGGTGGAAGACGCTCCTACCTCAATTAAACATGGTCGTTGAAGACGTGTCATGGGAATTGTTCAAGGAATGATTATGGGAGAGGTAATTGTGAGATGAAATCATTGAGAATTAGCTTAATTAGTTCAAGGCCTTACAACAGGGTAGTTGTACAATATCGGAGTATGAGGCCAGGTTCATGGAACTACGTAGATATGCTCCACATCTTAACACGGAGAAGTTAAAGGTCAACAAGTTTGTGTTCTTCCTTAACTTCAACATTCATGCGAAGGTAAGGATCATGATGCCTCAGATGTTTCACGATGTAGTTTAGAAGGTGCCCGTAGCTGAGGAAGAACTGAACAGTTGGGGTCGGGGAAGGACTCCTTCTAAACCGACTAGACAAACGACACCAGGAGCACAGCAGCATCAGACACTAGCTAGACAGACTTTTGGGCACCATGATATGCCCAAAGGACCTATTTTCTCGACACCGTGATGAAAAAATACTTGGTAGAGGACTCCCTACAGAGCACCATAGTAGTAGCAGTAGTGTCATCCACAACAGCAGCAGCAGTTTAGGCATGTTCAGCAGAACAAACCAGGATCATAGACTACTAGGCTAGCAACATCTACTTCGGGGACTAGGAGCATTGGACCAAATAATGGATGTTGTACATGTGGAGAGCCACATTATTAGCGAGATTGTCCAATTGAGAAGGCTAGAGCGGTCGGATCATCAGGACCCACTACATTTGGATATTTGGGCAAGGCCCACAAGATACATGTAGCGGTGAATAACCGTCAGACTGAGCACAAGTCCACTCTGCTCAAGATGTCAGGTGTGATCATCGATAAAACTTTTAGTATTTTGATAGATCCAGGAGCTACAGAGAGATTTATTTATAGTGCAGCGCTTAAGAGAATTAAGGTAAAGGCAGTCGATCAAGATGAGTTCAGATACGTAGAAATGGCATCGGAAGCCAAACATAAAGTTGGAGTAAAGGTTATGGATTGTAGCATTAACTTGGGTGTTTTTGTAACGAAGGTAAAACTTTATTTCATGATTTCATGATCTTATGAAATAGTGATTGCCATGGACTAGTTAGAATCACATGATGCAATACTTAACTACAAGACAAAGAGGTTATGTTTGACGGATGATTTGGGACAAAATAGGGTGATTGTAGGAAGAAACTAGGGAGTTTCATTGATATTTATTTCTTACCTACAATTACAGAAAAGTATGTGCAAGATATACAAGTTATATGCCATCCTAGCACTTAACAAAAATGGTGAGGTGGAAGGATTACAAAACCTTTTGGTAGTATCAGAGTTTGCATACATATTTTTAGAGGAACTACCAGGTTTTCCACAATAAAGAGAACTTGAGTTTACCATAGATTTGAAACTTGCAGCAGAAATAATTGAGAGAACACCATATAGGATTTCAACGCCTGAATTGCAGGAGTTGAAAATGCAACAAAAGGAATTGTTAGAATTGGTACTTATACATCCAAGTGTGTCACCATGGGGTGTGCTAGTGATTTTTGTTAGAAATAAGGATGGATTGTGGATGCTTTGTATTGACTACCATCAATTGAACAAGGCTATGATAAAGAACTAGTATCTGTTGCCAAGGATTGACAATTTATTTGATCAGATGGAGGGAGAAACTTTGTTTTCTATGATCGACTTGAGATCAAGATATCACCAATTATGGATTAAGGAGGAAAATATTCCTAAGACTGCATTTAAGATGAGATTTGGACACTATGAGTTTATTGTTTTACCATTCGGATTGACGAATGCCCCGTGTGTATTCATGAGTTTGATGAACGAGGTATTTTGTGAATACTTGGACAAGTTTGTACAAGTATTCATTCATGATATAATTATTTATTCACAAACGAGAGAAGAGGATGACGAACACTTGCGATTGGTTTTACAGTCTCTAAGAGAACACAAATTGTAGGGGAAGTTGTCAAAGTGTTCTTTTTACCAGACGAAAATTCACTACTTGGGACATATCATATCTGGAGAAGGTATCATTGTGGATCCAGGGAAATTAGAGGCTATTATGGAATGGCCAACTTTGAAAAACGTACAAGAAATATGTAGCTTTATGTGTTTAGCAGGATATTACAGATGATTCATCGAAGGTTTTTCGAAGATAGAAAATCCAATCACGGAATTGCAGAAGAAAAATAAGAAATTTGTATGGACAGAGAAATGCGCGGAAAAATTTCAAAAGCTTAAGGAGTTGTTAACAACAACATCGATGAAGAAGGTCCTTGAAATGGATAAGGAATTCTCAGTATTCACAGATGCATCCAAGGAAGGCCTAGGTGGAGTCTTGAAGCAAGACGGTCGAGTGATCGCTTACATCTCAAGGAAATTGAGAAGGCATGAACAGAACTATGCAACGCACGATTTGGATTTATTAGCAATCATATATGCCTTACGATTTTGGAGACATTACCTTATCAGACAAAAATTTGAGTAAAATACTGATCATTGTAGATTACAACACATTTTTACTCAGAGTTACTTGAATGCGCAACAGAGGCGTTGGTCAGAATTACTTAGAGAATACAATTTTGAGATTACTTACATTAAAGGAATGGTGAACAGAGTAGCAGATGCATTGAGTCGGAGACCATGCATATTCTTTGTAATACCTCTTAAGATGAATCTTTGAGAAAATATTCTAGCTCTACAAATTGACAATGATTGGTACAAGGAAGTTAAGGATAGTGTTGGACAATATACCATGATGGTACCGAAGTATGAAGGTTATTCATTTAATAACAATGGATTGTTGAGGTATAACAACAGAATTTACATACCGCCTAACGATGATTTAAGGAATTTTATTTTGAGTGAAGCTCATCGAGAAATATGCATGGCTCATCCGGGAGTCACGAAGATGAAGGCAGGCCTTAAGCCTTTGTTCTTCTAGAAAGGAATGAAATTGAACATAGTTAGTTACATGGAAATATGCCAAGAATGTCAACAAGTGAAGGTTGAACATAGACATCCAGTAGGATTGTTACAGCCACACATTATTCCTGAATCAAAATGGGAGGTCATTTCGATAGATTTTATTGTTGGATTGCCACTGACGAAAATGAGACACAATTAGATTTTTGTGGTTGTTGACACTCTGACGAAGAGTGCACACTTTATTCTAGTGCATACGATGTATCAGGTGCCATACATAGCTAGAGTTTTTATTAGCGATATTGTGAGGTTTCACGAAGTACCAAGAAATATCATATCTGATTGTGGATCGGTGTTTACAAGAAGGTTTTGGACTAGCTTCCAAGAGGCTTTGGGAATGCAACTAAATTTTAGTACAACATATCACCCAGAGACAGATGAACAAATAGAAAGAACAAACCAGATCTTAGAGGATATGCCTCGGATGTATGTGATGGACCAACAGAAGTGTTGGGAAGACTTCTTTCCATTAGTAGAGTTTGCATATAACAAATGTTATCAGTGTATGATAAATATGGCACCATTTGAGTTTCTTTACGGGCGACTGTGTCAGACGTCGTTGAGTTGGGATTGAATTTAGGATAGGGTCCTGGTGGGACCAAAAGTGATCCACTAAATGGAAGAACAGAAGCAATCAATAAGACAAAGGATTAAAGAAGTGCAAGATCGACAGAAGAGTTATGTTGATGCGCAATGTGTTGACCATGGTTATGAGGTTGGCGATAATTGTTTTTTGCAGGTGAAGTCGCACAAGAGTTCAATCAAGTTTGGAAAGGGTGATAAAATCTCTCCTAGATTTGTGGTACCTTTCAAAGTTGTGGAAAAGAAAGGACATGTGGCTTACTGACTAGCCTTGCTTGACTCTTTGAGGCGTATGCACAATGTATTTGTTGGAAGATTGGTTGTTGTCATTGATGTCAACCCTAGTCATGGCTTTTGGACCGCAAGATTGATAAAGGTATTTGGACATGAAGGACAATGCACATGCATATACAACACCCATGAATGGATAATATACATCATGTTGTTTCTGGTGGTATGTGGCATGTCACGGGGATCCTCATGGTTGAGGAGAAATGAATTTTTTAAGATGACAAAGTGAATTGAAGAAGGAAGTACATATAGGCCCTAAAGATAATTAAAGAAAAGAATTACAAAATAAGAAAGTGTCAAGTCGGACCTAATGTTAAAATGAAGTGACATAAATGGTATAAATAAACATCATTATACATTCATTTTGATACAAGTCAAATTTCATAGGAAATAAGAAGTAAAGAAGGCCAGATTTCAAGGGAGGATGAAGTATTTTGGTGATGTGTTCTAAGGTATGTTATATTCATGTCATCTTACCATTTTTGCTATAAAAAAATTTCTAGTACGATTCAGATGGTCAAATCGCTATGGTATTGAGAAGACATATCAAGGTACCTCTGGTAAAAATTTCAGCTCCTGATTCACTATAATTATGGAGATACACTCTGTGGAAGATAGGGTTTGTGACTAGTCCTAAATCTAGTCAATAAATAGGTGTTCCAGGTAAAACAGTCATAACTTATTCATCAAGAATCCAAATTACGTGGGACAAATTTCATTGGAAATATTACGGACTTTATTTTCTTGTTTTCAAGTTTTAGAATCGGATGTTAAATATTGAGCGTGGGGCATTCTATACAAGTTTGGTCTCCTGAATAGGCCAGAATTGAATAAAGTCTACCATTCTTTCTATAACTTCTTTTTGGGGAGGATTAAAGGAGTGAAACTTGGAGGAATTTCAGAGAATACATTGAGTAATATTATATATAGGATCAATCAACCGAAACGAAAAAATGATCGCGTGTGGAGATAGCATCTAGGGTTTGGAGGATCAGGGTTCGACCGCTATGGCAAACCAGGACGGAGGGGAGCCATCGCCCCCTCCCTCCCCCTCCACGACCTTTCACAAGTTGATCACAGCCTGCTCAAAGAAGGCCACCTCTGAAGGCCCTTCGAGCTTTGTAAAACGGCTTGAGGATATCCCCGAAATCACTCTCCCTCCGGAACACCCAATGAAAATAGCCATTTCGCTATCAGAGCGCGGTCTGGTAGGCCAATTCATGGGGCTCTGGCCTTCCACAAGAACAACAGATAACTGGATACAAAGAAACTGGAGACCACTAATAAAGAACAGTGTGACCTGTTATGCAGTCGGAAAGGGCTTCTACATCTTCGAATTCATCTCCCAGGAGGACCGGGACCTCATATTCAGAAATGGGCCCTATTTTATGGGAGCTCAAGGGCTCTACCTGAATCGATGGACTCCAAACTTCGATCCAGCACTAGAAATACCGAAGGATGTACTGGTATGGGTAAGGCTTCCAAATCTCCCAATCCACTGCTGGAATCCTGCCTCGTTGCAAGCAATAGGTAATGGTCTTGGCCACTACATCGACAAAGCAGACCCGAAAAATCAATATTCCTGTGCCAGGATTTGTGTTGAAGTAGATCTGGAAGTAGGACTGCCAGAAGCCGTGAATCTGAAGGTGGGGGAATGGAAACACCTGCAAAAACTAGACTATGAGCAGTTACCTTTTAAATGCAGAGTCTGCCATGACTACGGCCATTTCCAAAGAAACTGTCCAAAAGCACAGCAGGAAAAAGAAAGGGATGAAGGATGGCAACAACCCCGGAAAGGAAGA
>ML789354.1:67033-79703 GCA_009831015.1 Picea engelmannii
TAGTCTATACACAGTCATAAAGATCCATCCTTCTTCTTTACAAAAATTATCGGTGCGCCCCAAGGTGAGACACTGGGCCTTACTAGCCCTAAGTCTAGCAACTCCTTCAACTGCATTTTCAATTCACAAAGTTCTGGCGCTGTCATTCGATATGGGGTCTTGGATATTGGTTATGCACCAGGTTTCAGCTCAATGGTAAAATCAAGCTCCCTCTCAGGAGGTAATCCTAGTAATTCACCTGGAAAAACATCCTGAAATTCTGACAATACTGGGTACTGACCCAATGAGGGTCCCTTCCTTTCTTTCACTGCCTCCACAACATAAAGCTGGCACCCTTGTCTCAAGAATCGCTTGACCTTCATATTTGATATAAAGCGTAATGACACTTTTCTATGTACACCTTGGATCTCTATTGGTCTTCCTTCATCATCAATACAAAGTACTTTCTTGGCGAAACAATCTACCAATGCTCGATGAGCTGCTAACCAATCCATTCCAATGATTAGGTCATATGCTCCAAGAGCAGTGACGTATACCTTCAACTTGGTAGTGCACACTCCTAGGTCTACTATACAATTATCGACACTAGGTCCTACAGCTTGTTTTTCTCCCAAAGCCATCTCGACGTGTTTAAAGTCATCGTGCTCATAGGCTGCCAGCCCACTCTTTTCTAACGCAGATGGTGAAATGAAACTATCTGTCGCACCATAATCAAACAAAATCTTAACATTAATATG
This sequence comes from Picea engelmannii, assembly GCA_009831015.1. NCBI lineage: Eukaryota > Viridiplantae > Streptophyta > Pinopsida > Pinales > Pinaceae > Picea > Picea engelmannii. Next base: position 67,771 of record ML789354.1, read on the forward strand.
ATTTAGCGTACCTGTCGACTCCACTATGGTGGATTGATGTTCAGCCTGGCGGTTATTAACTGCTGCATAAATCTGGTGGTTGCTACTTGACCTTCCCATTGGTGCCTTTCCTTCTCTATGCACAAACCCTGATTGTAACTCTGGACAATCCCATTCGTAATGGGGTCCTTCGCATCTCCAACAGGCAATACGAGATTGAACCGGTGCACTGTTATGCGATTGATTCCTAAATGAGTTCCTTCCCCCGAAACCCCTGCCCCTACTAGCCGCTCCTCGAGTTGGTCGTGGGCCTGTCTGCACCGTTGGCGATGAAAGAGATGCTGCACTAGTTGCCATTGAAATTCCTGCAGCTACTGCCCTTGGCATGACTCTGTTACCATAAGGTGGTGGCCTTGAGCCCCCTCCCCTAGTAAATTTCCTCGGGGTCTTTCCTACGAACCCCGGGCGATGTGGAAATGCCAATCTTGTACCCCCTGTTAGGTTTATATGTTCTTCCGCGTAACGCGCACTTTCTACCACCTCCGCCACCGAAGATGGTTTCCACATTCACACCATAGCTCTTATCTTCGGGTTCAATCCATAAACGAAGCACTCTTCTTGTCGTTGGTCAGTGTCCAAATATGAAACGTATTTAACCAGTTCCATAAACCTGATCTCATATTCTTCCACAGTCCTGTTTCCTTGGACTAGGGCATGAAATGCCCCTACTTGTTGTTCCTCATAGTATGCTGGTAGATATTTCCTTTGGAACCTCTCCTCGAAAAGTTCCCAAGATATTGTGTCTGGGGTAAGGTGTAGTTGTCTTTCTAAGTTGCCCCACCAGTTCAAGGTGCTATCTCTTAACTGGAAAATTGCAATCTTTGCCTTTGAATTGGATGCATAGTCCCTTAGGGAAAAACACCTTCTCATGCCTTCCAACCATGCTTCCGCGCGTTCACTGGCGCGTCCCCCGGCAAACTCCGGAAGTTTGATCTTCTGCAACTCTCGCGTGATGTCTTCAGGTGGAAATTCTCCCCTTGAGTTCCTTGATGCTTCTGGATTACCCATTCCAGATGGTGGGGGTTCCACTTTAGTCCCTGCGGGTTGGCACCCCTTTAAACTCTCGTTAATGGCTTCCAACGAGCGCAGTATGAGGGCTAGTTCGGGCGATGGTGGTGGTGGTGCTGGTGGTGTCGGTGGTGTTGATGGTGTGGATGGTGTGGGTGGCGTCGGTGGTGCCCGTGACGACGCTCCTCTTCCTCGACCCCTTCGAGTCCTGGCCATCTTGTATGACTTAACCTACATCACCCCCAAAGTTATCAGGGTGAGTTCCATGACGTTTCAAATTGGTGCTACTTAAACTCAAAAACAAGGTTAGGCGTAAGTTTTCTTTACTTGTCTGTAAACAGACATTACTCCATCAGGGGAATTGGCTCAGTTTGGGTTAGGATTAAGCCTCTAAGCTTGGTCAACATCAAGTTTTAAGGTAGATTAACCTTATATTTAAATAAATACTTAATTAATTTAAGTAATTTTCAACCCAATTAACCTTTCATTAATTTATACTAACTTAACCTTATTTATATATAAAATTATTTATACCAACTTATTTAATTTATTTTATATTATTCTTGATAATTTATAACAAATTAAAAAATTAGTTTAAACGTGCACACAAAATTCGGGCACGCATGGGTTCCACATGCTCGTCTGGCTTCCTCAAGCTCCCTCGTATCTAACCTCATCATTCTCCACCCATCAGCCTTTCAACTCTCTACACGTCCTTCCTCTGTCCCACTTTCTCATCCGCTAGGACTTGCCTCGCAGCAGTCTTTGTCCATCATAGCTCTGCCTCTGCTCTGCTCAGAGGTTTCCAGAATCTCCCTTGCCATGGCTCACATCCTCACCATTGTTCAGAGCACCTTGCTAGTGCTGGGTATTGTTGTATATGCTCCAGTTCATTTTACAGTAACCGAGTACAGTGATATGGCCACTGACAAGATCCAGAACCTCGAGTCTAGTCTCTCTGAAATATTGGGAATCATCCCCCTGTCTGTACACATTACAGAGCTCGCCCTCAATTATGGTAAGAGGTACGATTCAGTCCGCCAGTTGTGCATAGTTTCAGTACCTTCATGAAGAATGCGGGTTATTCAAATTAATAAATTGCACAAACTTTCCTTATGCTGTGGTAATGAATGGTGATTTCCCTTTTGAACAAAATGTTTTTCTTGTAATTCCATCTCTGTACAGATTTTGGTGTCCTACCTTCAATTTGTTTCATTTGTATTTACAAATTCATTCGTCGGCGAATGCCTGTTATTATATGTGTATGTATGTCGTTATATGTGTAATATATATATCTAATTTTATGGGTATATAGGATCGTTCAAATTCCCCTCATCTGAGCTGAAGCAGCCCTTTAGATCCCCTCGGGATTCACTGTCGAATGCCTCAATCCACAAGCCTTATCTTCCCTCGTCATGGTCTCTGCACCTATCGTGGCTTATCCCCGACTCTGTATCAGAGTTCGGGGTTTTGGACTTTTCACTGTCATGATCCCCTTACCTCTCCAATTCCCGATTCGCGATGGGCTCAATTTCTAAGAGTTATCCCCTTACTGACTATACTTTGGTCTATATGACCGTGTTCACAAGACCGTGGCCACTTATTTTCCTATCGGGATTTTGTGCTTAACTTCCCCGATGGGTTCTTTTCTTCGTTAGCCCCTTCGCTATGCGCTTGGTTCATATGACCTGCCTCCGTGGCCGTGGCCTTGTATCTCCCTATCGGGATTTGGGGTTTCGGCATTTGTGATGTCAATGAGCGCACGTCCTTAGGATTCCCGATCCCCCGATCTTCGATGCCACCTGTCGCTAACTCCCAGCAAGGTTGGACCTTCCGACACCTGTACTCACTTAAACGCTATGGTTGTGGGACCCGTCGCGCTTCGGGGTTTCGTGAATTCTCCGGTTGTGATTCCTTCGTATGCGGAAAACTCGAAATGCCGAAATCCCAAACTCTTTCAGATCCTCGAACACGTGTCCCTTGGATCAATGGCTATGACGGTGTCGAGAATTCACATATCACGGTTTTGTAATGCAAGGGTTTCATGTCCATGAAATCCCCAATACGCCAATTCCCGATGGGGCCAACCGCCGATGGTTCTTGATGGTTGCCACCTGTCCCTCTGATGGACGGCCCTGATTGTATCAGGAAATCGCGTATCATGATTCCATTGTGCAAGAGTTTCACGACTCCGAAAACTCCGATATGTTGAACCCCGACTCTCTGGGATCTCTCGCCACGCGTCCTCGCCGATGGACGGTTCAAAACTCCCATCGGGATATCGCGGATCATGAATTCTCAATGTATAAACCGCTTGTCACCGGAATCCCCAATTCTCTGATGAACAAAACTCCAATGGCGCCCGATCCTCTGCCACCTATCCTTGCAGATGGATGGTTCGGATTTACTCTTGGGGTTTCGTTGTCTTGAATTCCTTGTCCTCAGGAACTCCGATTTCCCGATCTGCGACTTTCGTCCGATCCCTGACCCTTGTCCCGTGTGAATGGATGGCTCAGATCTCGTCGGAATTTTCAACCAATATTTCCCGATCTCTTTTCCACGGGAACACCGATTTCTCGATGCACCAACGCCGATGGCACTGATCACCACCACGTGTCCTCACCCAATGGACGGTCCAGATCCCCATCAGGATATTGCGGCGATTGGTGTCCCAATGCACATGACCTCAAGAACTCTGATTTCCCGATGGCCAATATCCCAACTGCTAAACGTCGTGCAGCTTCCACAGATTTGACGGTTGTCGGGGCCGTGATCTAGGATCATATGGCTCAGATCATTTCTCCTGCATGCTCCCCCTCCAGAGGCTAAACTCCGTGCATTTTCTCCCGATCCTACGACTGACGGGTTTTCTATGTGAGATCTGACGGCTGTCGGTCTCCTTTTTGTGGGCTCCTCCTCTGCACATTAGGACTTAAACTATGCGCAACTTCTGGTGATCTAACGGCTGATGGGATTTCTATGTGAGATATGACGGCTCAGATCCATTCTCTCGTGTAATAGCCCATTCCCTTGGCATGGTTTAACATTTATTTTGGTCTATTGTTCAAGAGATTTTACATTATTTACAATTCACCAAGGTTAATACAGGCAACCAGTTTACACTGTTCCCGCGCAATACAAGTCTTCTAAATTTTCTTTGTCCGACTGCGCATTGGCAGTTCCTCATTTAGGTAAGTTTGGAATGAAGTAGGCCTTCTCAAGGTCTTGCAAATGTCCTTTTCATTTTATTTGGTACATTTCGTGTAGTTATTAATTCTTACCAACTTCAAGCCTTAGACAGAAGTTTCCCACAACATTTTTATCAATTTTGGGTGTCTATTCTACCTGAAACTTCATTGGCAAGCATTGCTCAAATAAAATTAAGTTATCAGTTCTCATTTCACACTTAATAGCTTGGATACCACATTGTATCAGTCCTATTTAGTCAAACTGAACGTGTGTTTCTTATAGGTTAAGCATGGCTGGAGTTAATCGTTTCGGATTTTGGCCCTTAGGCCCAGATTTCGAACTAAGACGCTCTGATACCATATGTAATGCCCATATACTACTAAACATCATTAAGTTTCATAAACATTTTATTGAGTAAACTGAAACAACAACTTCCTAGTATAATATTGTTTTTCATGACAGCAACTTTAGTAACTCAGATTTATCTTTAAATACTGATTTCATGGCAGAAAGAAATAAATACATAACTTAACAAAGTACCTGGTTCTGATGCTAATTTATGTTGTCTCTGTGCCTGGCTGCTGCCTTCCTGCTTCCTTCTACAAGATCAACACTACCACAAACAAGAAAATAACTGCCCAAAACTACTGTCCTCCCTGCCAACTAGGAAAACTACCTAGCTCCAGGATATCTACGAATATCCTGTCCCTTCGTGCCCAAAACCTCCAACAACTCAGTGCCTCCCCTGATCAAAAGTCACAGTCCAGAACACTCTGTTCCTTGCTCACAGCAAGCCAACAGTCTACAAAATATCACAGGCTCACAGCCAATACCACAGTGCACAGAAAATCGCTTCTCACAGCAAAACGCAGAATCTCTGCTCACGGAAAAACACAACCGTCCACAGCATCCATTTCGTCCCCTCCCGTCGAATGGTGCGCACATCCCCCTCTTCCTGTCCCTTATTCCTCCCTGCCGACTCACGCACTTACTCCTTCAACCACCCTCTGTCCTCCGTCCTTCGTCATGAGTTAATGTTTTATCTTCTCGGGATCCATGGCTATCCCTCTCTGCATACGCCACCATTTTTATATCATTTTTCATTGATCTTTTAATTTTATTTCACAGGTCATTAAATGTGATCTGTAGTTTGAATTATTACTCAGTTAACCATAATTAATTTTACTTTATAATCTTTAAACATGTATCCAATTAGGGTTGTTACATTAAAGCATATGAATGCTCGATGCAATTTCAATGATTCAATGGACCACATTTCAAGATTTCGTCAAAGATGAGCCAAGATTGGTGGAGTGATTTCTCTACTACATTATTTTCCATGGGAGTCATGTTGGAGCTCGCTGGCTATGAGCGATGATTGAATATTTGATGAAGATTCAAATATAGAAGTTTGAAAAAGTCTTGTGTAATAGGCATGTGAAAGTGTCATCATTTTTCATGTGGAGGCAAACAATTCAAAAAAAAATCGGAAAGCATTGAAAGAGAGTATCTCAAGCTGATATTTTGTCAAACAAAATGATATTAGTTTATCTTTCCTTTTGGTTAAAGGGATGAATAAGTGGGGTGAATTTGGTGGAGTTGTTGAATAATTTTTAAAAGTCCTAAGTGTATTTGAAAAAGACAATTGTAATGCCTAGGCACTTTAAATTCTAAGTGATGTAAGACAATCAAACATGGTCCATGGTATTCGAGACATGAAGAACATTGAGATCTTAAAACTTGTATTTGAGTGAATTTTTAAGTCACTACAAGATAACATAATAAAATCAATTTTTTTTTGTGGTTGCTATCATCCTAGACCTGTCCCAAAATTGAATAAGGGGGTCTAAGGACATTGTCATTATGTGTGGTGGTGAATGTTTTCATGGTTGCTTTATGTAATGTTTTATGTCTAGTTTTGACATAACTACACTTACAATTTTTCATACGGCAATACACACATGGCCTTCCAAGCAAGTTAATTCAAGCACACAATTAACGCTAGTGAAGTACAAGAAATCAAAGCACATATGATCAAGCATCTATGAAGATAATTCTCAAACATTCAAGTCCTCAACCACATCAGCAATGGACAAATAAGAGTATATGAACTTAACACATATGGAGCATTTGAAATTCAATTGTGACTTGCAAAAAATGTTTGTTGTGAGATTACTTGATCAAGTTGAATTGTACTTGCAATAGTTTATTTGTAAGTGTCACTATTAAAATCACATTAAATTGTATCGGATGCATTCTTAGTTGAACCCGACATCCGTTCGATTCATTGTAAGTCTATTGTAAAATCACAAGTTTGGATGCATTTTTAGTGGTAACCGACATCCTCAACTTCATGTAAACAAATTCAAGTGAGCGTGACAAGTTCAAGAGAGCGAGTACAAGTGAGCATGAAACAAAATTCAAGCGAGTGTGACAAGTTCAAGCGAATTTGAGCATTAAAATTTCAAGCGAGCGTGAATAGAAAGTGAACGAGAAGTGCAAGCGAGTGCGTTCAAATGGAGGGAAGTCTCAAATTATTAGAGTTTCTGAACACTCTAATAAACACCACTACATACAACACATTGATATTGAACAAAGGAACTCTTCAATCAGTGATAACTTGTTTTCAAGTGACGCAAGCTAAAGTTATACTTCTTCAATCTCTATCCCAACTATTGAATGATGAGTTGATAGATCTCAAAAATCAATAGCTAGTGAAGTATTATGAACTAGTTTTTGTTCAGAACAATCATCTCTATGATGATGATGATGATGATGTTTTTGATCAACAATCAGTGAAGGAGAAACTCAGTAAGACCACTCCATATGCAAAAAAAGATGAAGGTATTCGTGAACCTACATTTCATGAGTTTTCTTTTGATTTTAGTGAAGAAAACCTTTCAATGAGGCAACAACATACAATAAATCCACTTCCGCAGATTTTAAAGAAACAAGTTCAGAATACTCTTTCCAATCCCATCATCAGAACTTGGGACGAAATCATCTACAACAAGAATAGAATAGGACTAGGATATGACAAGGAAGTTACCTTTCATATTCTCGATTATTCCAGACCAATCCAATTTCGAAGTGTTGCATTCCTTCAAGAAGATTCACCTTCACCTATTCCAGTTCAGCATCAAAATGTGAAATTCCAACATTGCAATCAAGTTGGTCACAAGGAGAATCAGTGTTTTGAACTCCATCCTTTCCGGCATTGTGGTAAGTATAACCATTCTTCAGACACTGAAGAAACCTGCAAGATTGAATATTCACTATGAGTGGATCGATCCTTGGTAGTGGTCATTAACAACCAAGCGATTATATAAGTCTTATCGTAGAATTCAATCTCGAGTAAAGACCAATCTTGCGGCACATAAAATTTGTGTACCTCACATAAGTTGTCCCCTTATGGTGTAGCTTTCGAGCATGTCCCTCATGGGATGAGATAGCATGTGGTTGTTTCCACATGCCCACTTTGTGTTGTACTCAAATGGAACAAGTATGGTACTCTCTTGTGCATAGAAGGAGGGAGTGCAATGATGAAACTCCATGCACCTTAAGGGGGGGAGTTCAAAATTCCAGTGATGATGGTTCATGAAACCACTTGTGGTCTCTTCTTTCAGCTGAAAAGGGGGGGAATTGATGATGGAATTGAATTGGTTGTCAAACTAAAAGTTTCGACAACAAATATGCCAAATGGGCATGAAATTTTCCAAATGGGAAACTACAATCTGTAGATGACAGACTTTAGAAAAATTATGGTTCAATAATTTTAAGTTGAATCATACATAATTGGGATGTTGATTTTGATTTTGAGAGCAATTATGTTGACGTTTGGTTCACATAGATGGTCATTCGACCTAGCAGAGGACAAGAACATCCATCTTCATTGCATCTTGGCATTTGATTGAGTTGTCAGGAATTTTCAGGGATGTGTCAGACTAGAATTCGATTCACTTATCTTGGTTCACTCTCATCATATTGGAGTTTACATTAAGTGAACAAATTGCATGCATCCTGGCTCACATGATTACATAGTGATATTTTCCATAGATGACAAAATTTGGTAGAATTATGGTTCAATGACTTACAACTGAATCATACACATTATACATTGGGATGTTGTTGGACACCTAAAAATGTCAAGATTGGTTAGTGGTCATCTAAAAACCATCAAATACATGGTATCAATTGGTTAGTGGTCATCCCAAACCACAGATTCAGAGAGCACTTCAGTGATACATTGATAGTAAAGTGGTGATACTACATGTTCACCAATTAGCAGAAGATATTAGATTCTTCTAGTTCAAATACTTGGAAAAATGATTGAATTGACGAGTAATCAGGAAATGTTCAGATATTGCAGTTGTTCACTTCCATATCTCAACTCTTTTCCAGTTCATTTCAGATGAACCATTCAACATCCTGATTGGCGGTTTTTTAGACAATTCTTCATTGAGGCTCAGCACAGGAGTTTCAGTATGAAGACTTGGAATTGATACCAGTTTATGCTTTATTGATGGTATTATCGATCGGACTTTTGATTGAGGGGAGGATTGTTAGCCTATGGCTTACCTTAACCAATCACTAAGTCTAAATCGTCACCTATATTTGTATTATTCATTTAGGATATTAGTAAGATATCCTCAAGTGACAACTAATGAATTATTTAAGACTTCCTAGCCTAGTCATCATGCATGATTTTAGGATCTAGAGCAAATCTCTCTATGAGGTGGAATCGCCCATTGTACTATAAATATGTAACATTGGTGTGAATACAAGAGAGTTGATTATTGAGCATTTTTCTGTCATCTTGTTGTTCTTGTTTATATTTTATCATAATATAGATAATGATTGCTCATATTTCAAAACATAATATAAATTCCTCTATAATTAAGTTGCACATGCATCATTCTACTTGGGTGGCAAAGAAAACCCAATTTTTAAGTTTTGATATGTTACAAATTATTATTTGGATGTTGATATGAAAAAAGTTTTCTCACGCAAAGAATATCCAATATAAATAGGATAGTACAGAAAAATCCATATAGGATAATAATAGTGTGAATAATGAATATGCTATGAGATGATATTACAATGATAAATAAGGGTCTTATATGCCCACATAGGGTGCCCTTTCATGAAGAGATGTGTCCTTATATTAGGATGTCATAACTCTTCATTATTAATTATTATTTACTAGTTATTTGTATTTGTTATTTATTATTATTATTATATATTTATTTATGTTACATTGTCTTCCCCTTAAACATGTTTTGTCCTCAAAGCATAAATATTGAAATATTCCCCTTAACTTTTGTTCTGGATCGCACTGTCTTCTCAATATCTTTTGTGCTTGTAGTTGCGATACTCGATAGAACAAGATGATATAACCTTTGAATTTCTAAACTGATGTGTTTCATCTTTTGGGGCGTGACCCATCCCAAATCTAACCTCATTGGAACTATTTATTATCGATTGTTCTGACAGGGCTTCTAATTTTAGGCTTCCATACAAGTTGTCGATTTTTTCTTTTTTCCTTTAAAATGTTGTAGTTTAGTTGTCGATAAAAAAAACATTGTTCATATTCCTCTTGACTTTGTTGTTGGTCGTAACGACTCTTGTGATTTGAATGATGATAAGGCACCCTAATCTCTTTTGAATCATGTTTGTTGGATCTCTCTTCAACTCTTGATACTATTGGCAATTCAACTAGATCAGTGTGTATTCCCTTCTCTGAGGTCTGGATTTTTTTAACTGGAAGCTTCTTGATTTCAGTATGTTCAAGTATTGTGTCTTCACTAGTCATTGCTTCTTTATTGTAAAAATGTTCTAACCTTTCCTTTTGTGATTTCTTCTCTTCTTCAACTTGTTGATTTGTGTGACCAAACTTTGATTATGGTTCTTTAGACAACAATTTTTTGCATCTTTATCTATGATAATTTTTTCACACTCTTTTTGGATCTCAAATATTGACTGTTGTTTATCCGAAAGTAGAATTTTGGATATCTGATCAAGATTTTTTGATGTAGATATTGAATTTGACTTCACTGAGATGTCATGTAATGTTATTTTTTTCTTCTTGTAAGAAAACATTAAAAAGTTTTTCTCAAAGTTTAATATTAAGCTACCCAGTGTATCTAACCAAGTTGAACCGAGGATTATATCAACCTCTTTTTAATATATAGTTGTAACCTCGAAATTCGATACGAGTTTATAATCTTCGAGTGTCAACGGTAAGTCCTTGATGTCATATTTATTGTCAAAAAGGTCTTTTGTTTCAATTACACTTGTCTTTGGAATTATTAATTGATTCACCAAATCGATACTAATGTGATTTTTCTTTTTATCTAGACAAATGTGGATGCTAATTTCTTTTTCTTGAATATTTCCTCTAAATATCAATAATCCGATGCATCTAATTAGATGATTTTTACCAAAAAATATTCCTTCCTTAAAATCCATTTTTTAATTTGAATTGACCTTATAATTATTATAATATCCCTTTAATAATAATAAGTCTTAAGCTTCTTGACTTAATAGATATCTTCCTCTAATATTCCTTTATACTCTTTTAAGAAAATAATCCTTGATAATTCTTCTTTTTATATATAGAGTTTAAAAACTTTGAATATTTTCTTATACTTTACCAAACGTACTTTTATATTCACTTAATCTCTTATTCTTTTTTTTCTTTGGTAATTAATGAAAAATAATTTAATATTACCTTCACACTTTCTAAAAGAACTCTTTTGTTTATACTGCATCCTTAACTCACAGAGTTTGTGAACTTTTAAAACAACCTCCTTTTTTTTAATTAAAACTTTTGACTTTTTTATTATATATCCTCATTTTATATTTTTCACCATACATTCTTCACTTCTTAAAATTAATATAACGTAGAAATTATTTTTTTTTCCTTTCTCTTTTGTTTTATCAAAGGTCATGACTTTTTTTCCCCGGATGGGGTGCTTCCGAGCTCAATGTGTGAACAAACTACGGGGAGGCCACCTGGCCAGGAAACTAGCCACATGTCATCCTATTAGTCATGTCCCCCCACTTCAGTCACCTCATGGATTTAAATCTTCCACCACCACCTTCCAGACTTCAGTCGAAACTAGCTTCTCGCACGATTTGGAAGCTCTGCTACATGAGAGTCTTCATGGCGCTGTGCGATATGCTTCCTTGATCACATATGCTCCTCCATACTAGATTTCCTAAAGCCAAATTCAGGCGCACTGAACCTCATTTGCCCCCTCCCCATTTGCATGACCAGATTTTCCTGGTTCTCATTTTCTCCAGGCCCGTGCTTCTCCTCTGGTGCGACCTCCACTCAGATTCCATAAATTCAAGATCGTGCTTCTCCTCTCCAGGTTTTTTTATCCTCTTTTTCTTCTCTCTCAGACCGTCATTTGCTATTGACATGCCCCACCTTAGAGGCAAGGCCAAAAGGGGTGTCGCCTGGTACGCAGTCAGGGGAAGGGAGTTACCCACCTACAACCATCCTCCTAAAGATGAAAACCTCCTTGTCTTGGCTCCTGTCATTGCGCCTATCCCCTCTCAACCACTCTGTGAGACCACCCTTGACCTATCCCCTCTCTTGAACCCCTACACCTATATAATCAAGTGGTTTGATACCCTCGGCAACTCACTAGGTTTTGCACCTCCCCCCTCTCCCCACCTCGATAGCCTCC
>ML789354.1:82440-95069 GCA_009831015.1 Picea engelmannii
ATATATATATGATAAAAATAAAAATAAAAATAAAGAATATCTATATAAGGAGAAAAAAAAAAGAATATATTTTTTCCTATTATAAAGAAAAATAAAAGAATAAAAACAAAATATTATTACTAGCTAGCTCGGACATCGTACAACATTTTTCGTACGAATTTAAGTGCACTATTCATTATACCAATCCATACAATTGTCATAGAAGTAAAAGGGTAAATTGTCACCGTTTAACAAAAATCTATGACCTTTGATAAAAACAAAAGAGAGGAAAAAAAAAACTTCTACATTATATTAATTTTAAGAAATGAAGAATATATGGTGAAAAATATAAAAGGAGGATATATAATAAAAAAGTCAAAAGTTTTAATTTAAAAAAAGGAGTTTGTTTTAAAACTTCACAAACTCTGTGAGTTAAGGAAGAAGTATAAATAAAAGAGTTCTTTTGGAAAGTGTGAAGGTAATATTAAATTATTTTTCATTAATTACCAAGGGAAAAAATAAGAGATTAAGTGAATATAAAAGTATTTTTGGTAAAGTATAAAAAAATATTCAAAGTTTTTAACCTCTATATATAAAAAGAAGAACTATCAAGGATTATTTTCTTAAAAGAGTATAAAGGAATATTAGAGGAAGATATATATTAAGTCAAGAAGCTTAACGCTTATTATTATTACAGAGATATTATAATAATTATAAGGTCAATTCAAATTAAAAAATGGATTTTAAGGAATATTTTCTGGTAAAAATCATCTAATGCAGCAAAGTATTGATATTTAGAGGAAATATTCAAGAAAAATAAATTATCATCCACATTTGTCCAAATAAGAAGAAAAATCACATCAGTATCGATTTGGAGAATCAATTAATAATTCCAAAGATAAGTGTAATCGAAACAAAAGACCTTGTTGGCAATAAATATGACATCAATGACTTATTGTTGACACTCGAAGATTATAAACTCGTATTGAAATTTGAGTTTATAACTGTATATGAAAAAGAGGTTGATATAATCCTCAGTTCAACTTGGTTAGAGGCATCGGGTAGCTTAATATTAAACTTTGAGAAAAAGTTTTTAATGTTTTCTTACAAGAAGAAAAAAATAACATTACATGACATCTCAGTGAACTCAAATTCAGTATCTACATCAAAAAATCTTGATCAGATATCCAAAATTTTACTCTCAGATAAACAATAGTCAATACCTGAGATCCAAAAAGAGTGTGACAAAATTATCATAGATAAAGACGCTGAAATTTTCCATCTAAAGAACCATAATCAAAGTTTGGTCACACAATTAAAGAAGTTGAAGAATGAGAAGAAATCACAAAAGGAAAGGTTAGAACAATTTTACAATAAAGAAGAAATGACTAGTGAAGAAACAATACTTGAACCTATTGAAATCAAGAAGCTTCCAGTTAAAAAAATCCAGACCTCGGAGAAGGGAATAAACATCGATATAGGTGAATTACCAATAGTATCAAGAGTTGAAGAGAGATCCAACAAACAAGATTCAAAAGAGATTTGGGTGCCTTATCGTCATCTGAATCACAAGATTCATTATGACCAACAACAAAGTCAAGAGGAATATGAACAATGTTATTTTTACCGACAACTAAACTACAACATTGTAAGTCAAGAGGAATATGAACAATGTTCTTTTTACCGACAACTAAACTACAACATTGTAAAGGAACAAAGACAAAATCAACAACTTGTATGGAAGCCTGAAATGAGAAGCCATGTCAAAACAATATATAATCAAGAAGTTCCAATGAAGGTAGATTTGGGATAAGTCACTCCCCAAATGATGAAACACATCAGTTTAGGAATTCAAAGGTTATATCATCTTGTTTCGTTGAGTATCGCAACTACAAGCACAAAATATATTGAGAAGACAGTGCGAGCCAGAACAAAATTTAAGGGGAAGCCTTTAGTATTTATTCTTTGAGGACAAAGCATGTTTAAGGGGAAGGCAATGTAACATAAATAATAATAATAATAAATAAATAAATACAAATAATTAATAATTAATAATGAAGAGTTATGACATCTTAATGAAAGGATGTGTCTCTTCATGAAAGGGCACCCTATGTGGGTATATAAGGCCCTTATTTAATCATTATATTTAATTATTATTAATTATATCTATTTCTATATACATTGTGTTCATAACATGTGTCATATTTTTTATGTGAAGAGTTTTGTATTTAGGGGTTTCCTTTACAAGAGGCTTGGATTTAATTGGTATTTTAAAGACTTATCTTTTAAATTTTGTATTCATTTAGCTTATTTTTATTATAGAATTATAGATATTTTATTTCTTTAGAAATTGCATCATATTTGTGTTCTTATGGAAAAAATAACTATAAGAAATATTCAATTCATCATGCTATGTTTAAGTGAGGTGTAAAAATGAATTAAGAATAAGTTTTTTAGGAGATAATTTTTTATTACAAGATATCAAATACACAATACAAAATAGTTATTTAAATGGGTTTATGTAATATATATGAAATGAAAATGATTATAAAATATCTTGTAACAATATTATTATTAGTTTCTGTTACACGATGGAATTACAGCAAATGTTTTTGCATTGACCACGATTTTGTTTTTGCATGGACCAAAATTTTCGTGCTTTTTTTCATAGATTAAATTTATTGCAAGTGATTCAATTTTTTTTTATGGCTTCTAATTAGTCCTTCAAAACAAAATCTTATTGTCAGGGTGACAGCGGGAATTTAATAGGCAATTTAATTTTACACCTTTAGCATATGGTTGGAGAAAGTGCATGTATGGGTGCGGAACAGGTGCATGTACGAGTGCGAAATAGGTGCATGTACGAGTGCGGAGTAGGTGCATTTATGAGTCTCAAAGTGATGCATGTACTCAAAGTTTTGATACCATCTTGGTTTTCAAAGCTTACTATTGTGTCAATTGGTAATTGGGGACATTTAAAGTTGTGGGCTAAACTATTTGTTTTCGTTTTTATTGTTAATTTTTTATTTTTGTTTATATATATATATATATATATATATAATTCACTTTTGATTCTTCATTAAATTTAGTACAATTCATATATTTTGAAGGGATTTTTGTGTATTGTATGGCATGATTTTGTGTGAGAGATTTTATGGATTACAACTAGTTTTAATTGAATTATTTTGTTCTAATTAATTGTTGTGGGTGGATTTAGATCTAAGAGTCAATTTTCTGGAAGAGTAATTTTATTGTTGGAGATATCATTGAAATAACATGAATACAATAATGAATGGAATAAATTGGACTGTGATTTTGTGGTTGTTATGTGGTGATGTTAAATTGAACATTGTTCATTTTGTGTTTGATCATGATATAGTCTACTATAAGCCACAAAGATGAGGTTCTTCCCAACTTCTTTGTTAAAATGAAAAGTTTTAATTGCTTGTTTATTTTTTTAACAATAGACAAACTTACTTGTAACTTGTGTTTGCAATACTTGTTGAACAAGTTGAAGGTGTTGATTCAGTATCTTGCTTTTAACCAATGGCATGCCATATTGGTTTATGTATTTGACACACATGTGCAATTAGCTCCTCTGCTTCTTGATTCATAGTATATGCCTCATGCATAATGCAACTATTGTGTTTTATTGAAGTTTGCTACTTCATAGTGTATGTCTCATGCATGATGCAACTATTGTGTTTTTTTTAAGTTTGTTGTGGTATTGGTGTAATGTTTGATCAAATCACTTCGCTCAAAGTTCTATTATTTGTAGGAACAAGCTAGACAAATCTTGCAACTTTTCAGTGTAAAAAATGGTATATGATATGGGATTTTAGCTTCATCATTTATGAACTTCCTTTAAGCAATACCAAGTATGTTCATTAATTTATACAAAATCACTCAAAGTGAGTATTTTTGGAATATTTTGGTCTATCGAGTAATTTATACAAAATTAATGATAACGAGTCTTTTAAGAAGATTTTGGTTTAGTTTTGACTTTAACAATGCATTTTAGTAACAAGTCTATTCAGTAATTTATATAAAAATAATTTTAATGGGTAGTTTTAGAATATTTTGGTTTGGCTTTGGTTTCAGGGTTACATTTTAATTGTGCATATTCTAGAAAATTAATGACAATGGGTAGTTTTAAAATATTTTGGTTGATTATAAGATACATTAGATTCTAGTGTGTGATAATAAATGTAAACCATAATTATATCAACTAAACTCTAAATTTTTTGCTTCGTTTATGCAATAGCAAGTCCGTCCACTAATTTATACAATATCACTGATAATGGGTATTTTTGGAAGATTTTGGTCTATTCAGTAATTTATGTAAGAAAAATGGTGTTATGCAGTCCTGCAACTCCGTACTTCAAATAGTTAAATCAATGTTATCAATATTAATAGAATATTGTTATTCATATGCATAGAGTCTTGGATGAGAGTGTCTTAGGGGATAAATAAGAAAAAATTGCATATTTATGCATATGAATATAATTTTTAATAATATAATATTAAAATATTAACATATAATTCTATTATTGATAACATTTTCCCCTAAGACACTCTCATCCAAGACTGTATACATATGTATAACAATATTCTATTATTGATAACATTAATAACTATTTGAATTGTGGAGTTGCGGAACTGTATGCATATGTATAACAATATTCTATTAATGATAACATTGATAACTATTAGAATAAGTGTTGGTTGTGTGGGGATATACATGTGCAGTGGTGCGGAAGCGATATCTATGCGGACTATATGTTTGTGCCAAAGATATATAAATATGTGTGTGTGTGTGTGTGTGTGTGTGTGTGTGTGTGTGTGTGTTTAACAATATTTTTTAAGTTAAGCATATGCATAAAAACATTTTGTTCAATTTATATACTTATATTTTAATATATGCACATACGTAAAAGCATTGAGATATCTAAAAAATTATTTTATGTAACTATTTTATGTATGTATAATAAATATTAATATTTAAAATATTTTTTTGTATTAATTTATTTTTCAAGTAAGAAAAAATTGCCTAGTTATGCCTATGAATATAATTTTTATTAATATAATATTAAAATCTTAACATATAATTCTATTAACATTTTCCCCTTAGACACGCTAATCCAAGACTGTATGCATATGCATATGCATAACAATATCTATTATTAACATTGATTTAACTATTTGAAGTGCAAAGTTGAGGGACTGTATGCCTATGCATAACAACACAAATATAGCTTTCGCACCTCCGCACAAGTATATCCCCTCCGCAACAATACTTAGTCTAATAATTATCAATGTTATCAATGCATAACAATTTTCTATGATTGATAACATTGATAATTATTAGACTAAGTGTTGGCTATGTGGGGATATGATGGCATTCATAACATTCATAACTATTAGACGAAGTGTTGGTTGTGCAAAGATATACCTGTGCGATGGTGCAAAATCTATATCTATTCAAACTATATGTCCATGTCGAAGATGTATCTATGTGGAAAATATATATGTTTAATAATACTTTTTAAGTTAATCATATGCATAAAAGCATTTTGTTCACTTTATATACTTATTGTTTAATATATGTATATACATAAAAACGTTAAGATATGTAAAAAGTTATTTTATATGTGTAAAATAAATATTAATATTTAAAACATTTTTTATATTAATTTATTTTTTAACCAAAAAAAAATTGCATAGTTATGCATATGAATATAATTTTTATTAATATAATCTTAAAAGCTTAGCATATAATTATATCACTGATAACATTTTCCCCTAAGACACTCTCATCCAAGACTATATGTATATGCATAACAATATTGTATTATTGATAACATTGATAACTATTTGAAGTGCAAAGTTGCGAGACTGTATGCATATGCATAACAATATTGTATTATTGATAGCATTGATAACTATTAGACTAAGCATTCTTGTGCGGGGGATATACCTGTGTGGAGGTGCGGAAGCTATACCTGTGTTGTTATGCATATGCATACACTCCCGCAACTCCGCACTTCAAATAGTTAAATCAATGTTATCACTAACAAAATATTGTTATGCATATGCATACAATCTTAGATGAGAGTGTGTTAGCGGAAAATGTTATCAATAATAGAATTATATGTTAATATTTTAATATTATATTAATAAAAATTATTTTCATATGCATAACTATGCAAATTTTTCTTACTTAAAAAATAAATTAATATAAAAAAAAATATTTGAAGTGCGGAGTTGTGGGACTAAGTGTTGTTGTGCGTGAGATATACATGTGTGGGGGTGCGGAAACTATACTTGTGTTGTTATGCATATGCATAACTCTTGCAACTTCACATTTCAAATAGTTAAATCGATGTTATCAATAATAGAATATTGTTATACATATGCATATAGTATTGGATGGGAGCATGTATGTATAATAAATATTAATATTTAAAACATTTTTATATTAATTAATTTTTTAAGTAAGGAAAAAAAAATTGTTATGCATATGAATATAATTTTTATTAATATATTCTTAAAATCTTAACTTATAATTCTATTATTGATAACATTTTCCCCTAAGACACTCATCCAAGATTGTACGCATATGCATAACGATATTATATTATTGATAACATTGATGTAACTTTTTTATGTGTAAAATAAATATTAATATTTAAAACATTTTTATATTAATTTATTTTTCAAGTAAGAAAAATTTGCATAGATATGCATATGAATATATTTTTTATCAATATAATCTTAAAATATTAACATATCATTCTATTATTGAAAACATTTTCCCCTAAGACACTCTCATCCAAGATTGTATGCATATGCATAACAATATTCGATTATTGATAACATTGATAATTATTTGAAGTGTGGAGTTGCGAGATTGTATGCATATGCATAATAATATTGTATTATTGATAACATTGATAACTATTAGACTAAGTGTTGTTGTGTGGGGGATATATCTATCCAGAGGTGCAAAGGTTACACTTGTGTTGTTATGCATATTCATACACTCCTGCAACTCTGCACTTCAAATAGTCAAATCAATGTTATCAATAATAGAATATTGTTATGCATATGCATACAATGTTGGATGAAAGTGTCTTAGGGGAAAACGTTATCAATAATAGAATTATGTGTTAAGATTTTATGATTATATTAATAAAAATTATATTCATATTCATAACTATGCAATTTTTTCTTAAAAAATAAATTGATATTAATTATTAATATTTCTTAGATGAGAGTATGTGTGTAAAATAAATATTAATATTTAAAAAAAAAAATTAATAAATATTAATAATATCCAAGAAATATTAATAATTAATATTAATTTATTTTTTAAGCAAGAAAAAATTGCATAGTTATGCATATGAATATAATTTTTATTGATATAATCTTAAAATATTAACATATAATTTTATTATTGATAAGATTTTCCCTTAAGACATTCTCATCCAAGACTGTATACATATGCATAACAATATTTTATTATTGATAACATTGATTTAATTATTTGATGTGCAGAGTTGTGGGACTATGTGCATATGCATAACAACACAGGTATAGATTTCTCACCTCTGCACGGGTATATCCCTCACACAACAATACTTAGTCTAATAGTTATTAATGTTATCAATGCATAGCAATATTTTGTTATTGATTACATTGATAACTATTTGAATTGTGGAGTTGCGGGACTGTATGCATATGCATAACAACACAAGTATAGTTTATGCACCTTCGCACAGGTATATCCCCCACACAGTCTCTAATGTTATTTTTATTTATTATATGAATAATCTTTTGACAAAGACTATTCGTTACATATGCATTTAGTTATATTAAGTTTCATTGTTCAACATATATTTCCCAACTAACTTGGCAGGGACTACGTTGCCATGCAACCCTTGTTTATTTATAATTAATATAACAGTAATGAAGGTTATGATATGGTGTTATGTATCTATTCTACTTGGAATTTGAATTAATGTTTTAGCAATGAAAATCGTTTGACACGGATATTTCAAGAATAGTTTTATATTAGTCACATTGAATCCAAGTTATTATATTTTCGATTATTTACTTTTATATTATATTTGGTCATCGATACTTACATTTTGTGGCATTGTTAGTTGTGAGTCTTTTATGATAAATTCATAGTTGTGCATTTATCTAGCTTTCTTGTTGCTTATTTGGTTGATGTTGATTCATATTGGATATGTGATATTGTATACATTATAATTTGATAATAATATTGTGTTATTATAATGTTAAAATAACATTGTGTTGGAGTTGCATGTAAGGGTTCATATTTCATACTATTGCATATGCATAATTTGATTAATTTTATTTCATAACTTAAGGGAAATAATATAAAGTAGATTGGTTTGTTTCATGTTCTTTTGACCCACATCCAATGCATGTGTAGTGTACTTTATGTATCTTTTTTTCCGCATGATGCATTTTCTGGGGAAACCTACCGGGAATTTTTTTTTTCATTTCTAGGATGGTACCCATGCTAGGTCAACATCAATTAGCTCATGAAAAAAAAGCATGTCACAAAGTGAGATTTGATCCCAAGTAGGGAAGAGATAATTTTTCCTCTTAGCCATTCAAATTATACCCCATTGACAAGTATATAATGTACATATTAATAGGTTAGATAATTAGTAGTCTAGATCATAAACATAATAATTCATTGATCAGAAAATCCTTAGATACCACTTATTCCTTTAAAATATACATGTTAGCATCTAACTTGATTTAGAATAATTATTGATCGTATTGAGGTGATTTGCAGAAAAATGATGTTGTGCTTGTTATCCAAAATCTCATAAAATCATGATTAATTTGAGGAATTATAAGATAACCCAACAAAAAATAAAAGAACTCAAGTTATACAATATTGAATCCAAGTCCCCTCGAACAGTGAGACTGCTTCTCATAATCTCAAAATGTCAAACTACATTACAACATGGACTTACAAAAGCCAATTTGTTTGACTCTCTTTAATTTCACTGCTCAAACTCAGAAAAGGAATTTACCATTGAATTCCTTGCAAAATTATGATAAAAATGAATATAAAGTCTACCAAATTCTGAACTAGCTCAATTTTACCCTTTTTACATGCCAAACAATGCACTATAGTGCTCATGAATGGCAATCTAAACTAAGACTTTCATAGATAGCATCTTAGCACAAAAATAATATCACCATCGTACTCCTCTTGAGAAAACAAGAAAAATGAGTATAAACAAGCCTATGTTTGGACAAAGTACCTCATAGCACGCAAATCTATGCAACACATAAGCTTAGTTTCCTCTTTGGCATGCACTCCAATGCACCTATATCGTACCTCTATCTTGGGATCCATGCATCCTCGAAATGTGTGCGCTGATTGAAATTTGTGCCCATAAATAGGGCGCAAGCTAAACCTCACGCTCGAGCTCCACACTAACTCAAGCATCAATATTTAATGATATCCACGGGTTGTTGTAACAAGAATTACACATGGCACAGTGGTTAAGACTCTGGGAATATAGCCTGGAGGTTCTAGGTTCGACCCACCATAGTGCACATTCATTTGTTTTGTATGTTATATGGTTATAACCATATATTAATATATGTTGGTGGTTATAATTATATGTTAATATAGCTACGGTTTAACCAATGTTTAATACCCCCTCATGCAGAATATGGTGTTGATTGCGGTTACATGGGATAGCATATAAACTAAGGGCTGGGGGCTTAGCCCTCAACCCCTTTTCCCATCTAATAATATTTTACCAAGACTTAAATATATGTGGCGCCATATGTTGTTAAACACCAATATGATGGTGTAATGACAAACTGTATTTGTGTAAGGTTATCGGAGGTTGCGGGTTCGATCCTCCGAACTCCCATAAAATTTTGATATACATTAACCATAATGGCCAATGGGAGACTTCCATGCGGCAGCCTCTCATTGGTCCACCTGTGCAATAATTTCCATGTGTCACAACTTGACTTGTCCACTTGTATAGCCATGTCACTGTGTGGTTTCCAACTCAGTTTTACAGTTGTACCACGTGGAATCTACTAGTGTTTCCACAACAACACCATACGGTTGTGCCATGTGTCACCCTTGCAAGGGTGACATGTGTCACCTTGACTTTGACCCTTTTACTTTTTGCATGTTGACTTTAACTTCGATCATCAATAACGTTTACATACAAACTTCGTTTGAAGTGATTTTTACGTCGTTGGAAAGATATCATCGAGCTCTATGCAATGTTGTAGTTTTCAAGAGCATTTAAGACGATCAAATATTGAGATTTTATGGATCCTCCTGGACCCATGTGATCATTCTGGATCCTCTTGGACCTTTGTGAGAATTCATGGATCCTCTTGGATCACGCCTTCCCACTGAAGAACTTGTGGTCTTCCAAAAGTATGAATATTTCAACAACTTAGTGATGATGACTATTATTCACTCTTCCATCTTACTGAAATGATCTCATTTAGTAACTTAGTGATGATGAAGATTCTTCACTCTTCTACATTGTCGAATATTCTAGGACTAATTTTCATCCTGGATCTTGGATCTTAGATATTAGATCAGTGTATTTATGTCTGTTTTTGAAATATGGCTCTGAATCTTGCCTCTGGCACTATCGCTAATAGATATAGCTCTGGTTTTGGCTCATAGATTCCCTCATAACAAAAATTTTCTCATTGTATCTCTACAATACCCAAATCCAAATCTTGTATTCGAGATCCATTCCCATCTCCTTCAATGATGAAGATAGTTTATCTTGACCAATATGAAACCAAGTCAAATGTTGATCTATGCATTGCCCTTCTTGACTCTCTATTCATGTATTGTGGATGTATTTGTAGGAGTATTTGAATGAATTCATTGTCCATTGTCTTTCTCCTTCCTTGAAATCAATTCTATTTGTATTGTCTAAACTGTTATTTCTCAATTTATACATCTACACAAAAATGACAAAATATATTGAAGATTCTTATAGCATGCATCCTCTTACAAAGAATATTATTTATCCTTTAGCATCTCTAAGAATATTTACATTACTTTGATTCTCTTCCCTCTTTCGATCTACATTCTCCAACTACTTGCATCCTTTTGTTCCTTCGCCTTCAGTTCTTCAGAATAATAATGTTAACATAGAAAATTTGATCCCTATGTATCTCTTTAGCTAATAACAAGACAATACAATTGTCTATATTGTTTTCTAAAGGCTTAGAAATATTTATAAGATCCCTCTCACTCCTATAACAAAGAGCTATATAAAAACCATTTTACAAGAATCCTCTCACTTCAAACAATATGTAAGGTGGCTATATAGAAATCCTTTTGAAAAGATTCCTCTCACTCTTAACAACATATAAGGTGGTTATATAGAATCTCTATTACAAAACTCCTCTCACTCTTAACAACATATAAGGTGACAATATAGAAATTTTACAGAATTCCTCTCACTCTTATAATCTACAATGAGTGGCTTACAAGCCTTCTAATACAACATTAGAAATATACGTAGGAGATATCTACATATGCATATTAAATTTACAAATATACATATTTACAATGAAATCTCTTTTGATGGATGGTTTATTCATGGACTCATCCTCCCTTTAGTACTGGAAGGAGTCTCACAACTTCCTATTTCTAGCAATGCCTCTGACACTGATGTTGAATCTAACATTGAATCAGACACAAAATTTGATTTTGAATCCAAGAAACCATTAGATGAGATTATAGGTCTTCCTAGTAACCTATATAACCTCTCCTTTTGAACACCAAGCACGATTATTGTGTCTTGAGCAACTTTCCTTGAATACACAAGTACCTGGCCATTTTGGAATGTGATTGCATAGCCTTCATCTTCAAAAGTTGCAATTGAGAGTAGGTTTACTTTCAAATATGGAACATATAACATATGTTCTATTCCTATAAATCCTCTCAACTCGAGTTGGAATCTTACATATCCAAACCCTCTTATTGCTTGTCTGGTGTTAGTTCCAAATACTACATAGAAATTTGTGTCAATCTTTGAGAAAGTCGGGAATATTGATCTCATCCCGATCATGTGGTGAGATGAGCCACTGTCCATGAACTATTCCTCAATGTCTTGATATATTAGTATGTTAATACTAGCCATTATGAAGTGTTCTTTCTCAAATATTTTAGCAAGACTATTAACTTCACTTAGGGTTGTTGATTATCTTCTTGCAAGTGCTTTTACATCTTTCTAGTTCTGCTTCGCATATAAGTGTGGATAAAATGTTCAACACTTCTCTATATATTGTCCACTCTTACCACAATAAGAGCTGAGTGTCTTGTTCCAATATTGGAACCACTATCCCTTCTTGTCATTCCTCCTTTTCCTCTATTTTGAGAAATGACTTTTACCTTTAGCCTTCTTCTTAGAGGATTTTCTTGCATGGATTGTCTTCTTCGACATTTCTCCATATCATGGTTACTAGTTCCACATGAAGCACATGGATACATAGACCATATATATTTATCTATATTACCAGTGGGAAATGTATTCATTCCCTCTTTAGAATGCACACTTCTTTCTGAGGATGTCTTACATATGTTACCTTTCCCT
>ML789354.1:95169-121680 GCA_009831015.1 Picea engelmannii
TGCCATATTGGTTTATGTATTTGACACACATGTGCAATTAGCTCCTCTGCTTCTTGATTCATAGTATATGCCTCATGCATAATGCAACTATTGTGTTTTATTGAAGTTTGCTACTTCATAGTGTATGTCTCATGCATGATGCAACTATTGTGTTTTTTTTAAGTTTGTTGTGGTATTGGTGTAATGTTTGATCAAATCACTTCGCTCAAAGTTCTATTATTTGTAGGAACAAGCTAGACAAATCTTGCAACTTTTCAGTGTAAAAAATGGTATATGATATGGGATTTTAGCTTCATCATTTATGAACTTCCTTTAAGCAATACCAAGTATGTTCATTAATTTATACAAAATCACTCAAAGTGAGTATTTTTGGAATATTTTGGTCTATCGAGTAATTTATACAAAATTAATGATAACGAGTCTTTTAAGAAGATTTTGGTTTAGTTTTGACTTTAACAATGCATTTTAGTAACAAGTCTATTCAGTAATTTATATAAAAATAATTTTAATGGGTAGTTTTAGAATATTTTGGTTTGGCTTTGGTTTCAGGGTTACATTTTAATTGTGCATATTCTAGAAAATTAATGACAATGGGTAGTTTTAAAATATTTTGGTTGATTATAAGATACATTAGATTCTAGTGTGTGATAATAAATGTAAACCATAATTATATCAACTAAACTCTAAATTTTTTGCTTCGTTTATGCAATAGCAAGTCCGTCCACTAATTTATACAATATCACTGATAATGGGTATTTTTGGAAGATTTTGGTCTATTCAGTAATTTATGTAAGAAAAATGGTGTTATGCAGTCCTGCAACTCCGTACTTCAAATAGTTAAATCAATGTTATCAATATTAATAGAATATTGTTATTCATATGCATAGAGTCTTGGATGAGAGTGTCTTAGGGGATAAATAAGAAAAAATTGCATATTTATGCATATGAATATAATTTTTAATAATATAATATTAAAATATTAACATATAATTCTATTATTGATAACATTTTCCCCTAAGACACTCTCATCCAAGACTGTATACATATGTATAACAATATTCTATTATTGATAACATTAATAACTATTTGAATTGTGGAGTTGCGGAACTGTATGCATATGTATAACAATATTCTATTAATGATAACATTGATAACTATTAGAATAAGTGTTGGTTGTGTGGGGATATACATGTGCAGTGGTGCGGAAGCGATATCTATGCGGACTATATGTTTGTGCCAAAGATATATAAATATGTGTGTGTGTGTGTGTGTGTGTGTGTGTGTGTGTGTGTGTGTTTAACAATATTTTTTAAGTTAAGCATATGCATAAAAACATTTTGTTCAATTTATATACTTATATTTTAATATATGCACATACGTAAAAGCATTGAGATATCTAAAAAATTATTTTATGTAACTATTTTATGTATGTATAATAAATATTAATATTTAAAATATTTTTTTGTATTAATTTATTTTTCAAGTAAGAAAAAATTGCCTAGTTATGCCTATGAATATAATTTTTATTAATATAATATTAAAATCTTAACATATAATTCTATTAACATTTTCCCCTTAGACACGCTAATCCAAGACTGTATGCATATGCATATGCATAACAATATCTATTATTAACATTGATTTAACTATTTGAAGTGCAAAGTTGAGGGACTGTATGCCTATGCATAACAACACAAATATAGCTTTCGCACCTCCGCACAAGTATATCCCCTCCGCAACAATACTTAGTCTAATAATTATCAATGTTATCAATGCATAACAATTTTCTATGATTGATAACATTGATAATTATTAGACTAAGTGTTGGCTATGTGGGGATATGATGGCATTCATAACATTCATAACTATTAGACGAAGTGTTGGTTGTGCAAAGATATACCTGTGCGATGGTGCAAAATCTATATCTATTCAAACTATATGTCCATGTCGAAGATGTATCTATGTGGAAAATATATATGTTTAATAATACTTTTTAAGTTAATCATATGCATAAAAGCATTTTGTTCACTTTATATACTTATTGTTTAATATATGTATATACATAAAAACGTTAAGATATGTAAAAAGTTATTTTATATGTGTAAAATAAATATTAATATTTAAAACATTTTTTATATTAATTTATTTTTTAACCAAAAAAAAATTGCATAGTTATGCATATGAATATAATTTTTATTAATATAATCTTAAAAGCTTAGCATATAATTATATCACTGATAACATTTTCCCCTAAGACACTCTCATCCAAGACTATATGTATATGCATAACAATATTGTATTATTGATAACATTGATAACTATTTGAAGTGCAAAGTTGCGAGACTGTATGCATATGCATAACAATATTGTATTATTGATAGCATTGATAACTATTAGACTAAGCATTCTTGTGCGGGGGATATACCTGTGTGGAGGTGCGGAAGCTATACCTGTGTTGTTATGCATATGCATACACTCCCGCAACTCCGCACTTCAAATAGTTAAATCAATGTTATCACTAACAAAATATTGTTATGCATATGCATACAATCTTAGATGAGAGTGTGTTAGCGGAAAATGTTATCAATAATAGAATTATATGTTAATATTTTAATATTATATTAATAAAAATTATTTTCATATGCATAACTATGCAAATTTTTCTTACTTAAAAAATAAATTAATATAAAAAAAAATATTTGAAGTGCGGAGTTGTGGGACTAAGTGTTGTTGTGCGTGAGATATACATGTGTGGGGGTGCGGAAACTATACTTGTGTTGTTATGCATATGCATAACTCTTGCAACTTCACATTTCAAATAGTTAAATCGATGTTATCAATAATAGAATATTGTTATACATATGCATATAGTATTGGATGGGAGCATGTATGTATAATAAATATTAATATTTAAAACATTTTTATATTAATTAATTTTTTAAGTAAGGAAAAAAAAATTGTTATGCATATGAATATAATTTTTATTAATATATTCTTAAAATCTTAACTTATAATTCTATTATTGATAACATTTTCCCCTAAGACACTCATCCAAGATTGTACGCATATGCATAACGATATTATATTATTGATAACATTGATGTAACTTTTTTATGTGTAAAATAAATATTAATATTTAAAACATTTTTATATTAATTTATTTTTCAAGTAAGAAAAATTTGCATAGATATGCATATGAATATATTTTTTATCAATATAATCTTAAAATATTAACATATCATTCTATTATTGAAAACATTTTCCCCTAAGACACTCTCATCCAAGATTGTATGCATATGCATAACAATATTCGATTATTGATAACATTGATAATTATTTGAAGTGTGGAGTTGCGAGATTGTATGCATATGCATAATAATATTGTATTATTGATAACATTGATAACTATTAGACTAAGTGTTGTTGTGTGGGGGATATATCTATCCAGAGGTGCAAAGGTTACACTTGTGTTGTTATGCATATTCATACACTCCTGCAACTCTGCACTTCAAATAGTCAAATCAATGTTATCAATAATAGAATATTGTTATGCATATGCATACAATGTTGGATGAAAGTGTCTTAGGGGAAAACGTTATCAATAATAGAATTATGTGTTAAGATTTTATGATTATATTAATAAAAATTATATTCATATTCATAACTATGCAATTTTTTCTTAAAAAATAAATTGATATTAATTATTAATATTTCTTAGATGAGAGTATGTGTGTAAAATAAATATTAATATTTAAAAAAAAAAATTAATAAATATTAATAATATCCAAGAAATATTAATAATTAATATTAATTTATTTTTTAAGCAAGAAAAAATTGCATAGTTATGCATATGAATATAATTTTTATTGATATAATCTTAAAATATTAACATATAATTTTATTATTGATAAGATTTTCCCTTAAGACATTCTCATCCAAGACTGTATACATATGCATAACAATATTTTATTATTGATAACATTGATTTAATTATTTGATGTGCAGAGTTGTGGGACTATGTGCATATGCATAACAACACAGGTATAGATTTCTCACCTCTGCACGGGTATATCCCTCACACAACAATACTTAGTCTAATAGTTATTAATGTTATCAATGCATAGCAATATTTTGTTATTGATTACATTGATAACTATTTGAATTGTGGAGTTGCGGGACTGTATGCATATGCATAACAACACAAGTATAGTTTATGCACCTTCGCACAGGTATATCCCCCACACAGTCTCTAATGTTATTTTTATTTATTATATGAATAATCTTTTGACAAAGACTATTCGTTACATATGCATTTAGTTATATTAAGTTTCATTGTTCAACATATATTTCCCAACTAACTTGGCAGGGACTACGTTGCCATGCAACCCTTGTTTATTTATAATTAATATAACAGTAATGAAGGTTATGATATGGTGTTATGTATCTATTCTACTTGGAATTTGAATTAATGTTTTAGCAATGAAAATCGTTTGACACGGATATTTCAAGAATAGTTTTATATTAGTCACATTGAATCCAAGTTATTATATTTTCGATTATTTACTTTTATATTATATTTGGTCATCGATACTTACATTTTGTGGCATTGTTAGTTGTGAGTCTTTTATGATAAATTCATAGTTGTGCATTTATCTAGCTTTCTTGTTGCTTATTTGGTTGATGTTGATTCATATTGGATATGTGATATTGTATACATTATAATTTGATAATAATATTGTGTTATTATAATGTTAAAATAACATTGTGTTGGAGTTGCATGTAAGGGTTCATATTTCATACTATTGCATATGCATAATTTGATTAATTTTATTTCATAACTTAAGGGAAATAATATAAAGTAGATTGGTTTGTTTCATGTTCTTTTGACCCACATCCAATGCATGTGTAGTGTACTTTATGTATCTTTTTTTCCGCATGATGCATTTTCTGGGGAAACCTACCGGGAATTTTTTTTTTCATTTCTAGGATGGTACCCATGCTAGGTCAACATCAATTAGCTCATGAAAAAAAAGCATGTCACAAAGTGAGATTTGATCCCAAGTAGGGAAGAGATAATTTTTCCTCTTAGCCATTCAAATTATACCCCATTGACAAGTATATAATGTACATATTAATAGGTTAGATAATTAGTAGTCTAGATCATAAACATAATAATTCATTGATCAGAAAATCCTTAGATACCACTTATTCCTTTAAAATATACATGTTAGCATCTAACTTGATTTAGAATAATTATTGATCGTATTGAGGTGATTTGCAGAAAAATGATGTTGTGCTTGTTATCCAAAATCTCATAAAATCATGATTAATTTGAGGAATTATAAGATAACCCAACAAAAAATAAAAGAACTCAAGTTATACAATATTGAATCCAAGTCCCCTCGAACAGTGAGACTGCTTCTCATAATCTCAAAATGTCAAACTACATTACAACATGGACTTACAAAAGCCAATTTGTTTGACTCTCTTTAATTTCACTGCTCAAACTCAGAAAAGGAATTTACCATTGAATTCCTTGCAAAATTATGATAAAAATGAATATAAAGTCTACCAAATTCTGAACTAGCTCAATTTTACCCTTTTTACATGCCAAACAATGCACTATAGTGCTCATGAATGGCAATCTAAACTAAGACTTTCATAGATAGCATCTTAGCACAAAAATAATATCACCATCGTACTCCTCTTGAGAAAACAAGAAAAATGAGTATAAACAAGCCTATGTTTGGACAAAGTACCTCATAGCACGCAAATCTATGCAACACATAAGCTTAGTTTCCTCTTTGGCATGCACTCCAATGCACCTATATCGTACCTCTATCTTGGGATCCATGCATCCTCGAAATGTGTGCGCTGATTGAAATTTGTGCCCATAAATAGGGCGCAAGCTAAACCTCACGCTCGAGCTCCACACTAACTCAAGCATCAATATTTAATGATATCCACGGGTTGTTGTAACAAGAATTACACATGGCACAGTGGTTAAGACTCTGGGAATATAGCCTGGAGGTTCTAGGTTCGACCCACCATAGTGCACATTCATTTGTTTTGTATGTTATATGGTTATAACCATATATTAATATATGTTGGTGGTTATAATTATATGTTAATATAGCTACGGTTTAACCAATGTTTAATACCCCCTCATGCAGAATATGGTGTTGATTGCGGTTACATGGGATAGCATATAAACTAAGGGCTGGGGGCTTAGCCCTCAACCCCTTTTCCCATCTAATAATATTTTACCAAGACTTAAATATATGTGGCGCCATATGTTGTTAAACACCAATATGATGGTGTAATGACAAACTGTATTTGTGTAAGGTTATCGGAGGTTGCGGGTTCGATCCTCCGAACTCCCATAAAATTTTGATATACATTAACCATAATGGCCAATGGGAGACTTCCATGCGGCAGCCTCTCATTGGTCCACCTGTGCAATAATTTCCATGTGTCACAACTTGACTTGTCCACTTGTATAGCCATGTCACTGTGTGGTTTCCAACTCAGTTTTACAGTTGTACCACGTGGAATCTACTAGTGTTTCCACAACAACACCATACGGTTGTGCCATGTGTCACCCTTGCAAGGGTGACATGTGTCACCTTGACTTTGACCCTTTTACTTTTTGCATGTTGACTTTAACTTCGATCATCAATAACGTTTACATACAAACTTCGTTTGAAGTGATTTTTACGTCGTTGGAAAGATATCATCGAGCTCTATGCAATGTTGTAGTTTTCAAGAGCATTTAAGACGATCAAATATTGAGATTTTATGGATCCTCCTGGACCCATGTGATCATTCTGGATCCTCTTGGACCTTTGTGAGAATTCATGGATCCTCTTGGATCACGCCTTCCCACTGAAGAACTTGTGGTCTTCCAAAAGTATGAATATTTCAACAACTTAGTGATGATGACTATTATTCACTCTTCCATCTTACTGAAATGATCTCATTTAGTAACTTAGTGATGATGAAGATTCTTCACTCTTCTACATTGTCGAATATTCTAGGACTAATTTTCATCCTGGATCTTGGATCTTAGATATTAGATCAGTGTATTTATGTCTGTTTTTGAAATATGGCTCTGAATCTTGCCTCTGGCACTATCGCTAATAGATATAGCTCTGGTTTTGGCTCATAGATTCCCTCATAACAAAAATTTTCTCATTGTATCTCTACAATACCCAAATCCAAATCTTGTATTCGAGATCCATTCCCATCTCCTTCAATGATGAAGATAGTTTATCTTGACCAATATGAAACCAAGTCAAATGTTGATCTATGCATTGCCCTTCTTGACTCTCTATTCATGTATTGTGGATGTATTTGTAGGAGTATTTGAATGAATTCATTGTCCATTGTCTTTCTCCTTCCTTGAAATCAATTCTATTTGTATTGTCTAAACTGTTATTTCTCAATTTATACATCTACACAAAAATGACAAAATATATTGAAGATTCTTATAGCATGCATCCTCTTACAAAGAATATTATTTATCCTTTAGCATCTCTAAGAATATTTACATTACTTTGATTCTCTTCCCTCTTTCGATCTACATTCTCCAACTACTTGCATCCTTTTGTTCCTTCGCCTTCAGTTCTTCAGAATAATAATGTTAACATAGAAAATTTGATCCCTATGTATCTCTTTAGCTAATAACAAGACAATACAATTGTCTATATTGTTTTCTAAAGGCTTAGAAATATTTATAAGATCCCTCTCACTCCTATAACAAAGAGCTATATAAAAACCATTTTACAAGAATCCTCTCACTTCAAACAATATGTAAGGTGGCTATATAGAAATCCTTTTGAAAAGATTCCTCTCACTCTTAACAACATATAAGGTGGTTATATAGAATCTCTATTACAAAACTCCTCTCACTCTTAACAACATATAAGGTGACAATATAGAAATTTTACAGAATTCCTCTCACTCTTATAATCTACAATGAGTGGCTTACAAGCCTTCTAATACAACATTAGAAATATACGTAGGAGATATCTACATATGCATATTAAATTTACAAATATACATATTTACAATGAAATCTCTTTTGATGGATGGTTTATTCATGGACTCATCCTCCCTTTAGTACTGGAAGGAGTCTCACAACTTCCTATTTCTAGCAATGCCTCTGACACTGATGTTGAATCTAACATTGAATCAGACACAAAATTTGATTTTGAATCCAAGAAACCATTAGATGAGATTATAGGTCTTCCTAGTAACCTATATAACCTCTCCTTTTGAACACCAAGCACGATTATTGTGTCTTGAGCAACTTTCCTTGAATACACAAGTACCTGGCCATTTTGGAATGTGATTGCATAGCCTTCATCTTCAAAAGTTGCAATTGAGAGTAGGTTTACTTTCAAATATGGAACATATAACATATGTTCTATTCCTATAAATCCTCTCAACTCGAGTTGGAATCTTACATATCCAAACCCTCTTATTGCTTGTCTGGTGTTAGTTCCAAATACTACATAGAAATTTGTGTCAATCTTTGAGAAAGTCGGGAATATTGATCTCATCCCGATCATGTGGTGAGATGAGCCACTGTCCATGAACTATTCCTCAATGTCTTGATATATTAGTATGTTAATACTAGCCATTATGAAGTGTTCTTTCTCAAATATTTTAGCAAGACTATTAACTTCACTTAGGGTTGTTGATTATCTTCTTGCAAGTGCTTTTACATCTTTCTAGTTCTGCTTCGCATATAAGTGTGGATAAAATGTTCAACACTTCTCTATATATTGTCCACTCTTACCACAATAAGAGCTGAGTGTCTTGTTCCAATATTGGAACCACTATCCCTTCTTGTCATTCCTCCTTTTCCTCTATTTTGAGAAATGACTTTTACCTTTAGCCTTCTTCTTAGAGGATTTTCTTGCATGGATTGTCTTCTTCGACATTTCTCCATATCATGGTTACTAGTTCCACATGAAGCACATGGATACATAGACCATATATATTTATCTATATTACCAGTGGGAAATGTATTCATTCCCTCTTTAGAATGCACACTTCTTTCTGAGGATGTCTTACATATGTTACCTTTCCCTGGGTTGGAAGGTGTTAGCACTTTGTAAATTTTGTCTGGCTGGTAGACAAATGACAGAGGTAATTGTTTCAACCTACTTTAGAGCTGGGAACTAGCCTTCTCAACTCAGAGAGGGATATCTCGTGTCACTTGATATTTCTTTGGAAATTGGTGGCTAGATTAAGTTTTGTTTTGGGGGGTTTTATAAAGTTGTTGGCCAAGAAGAGGAGGGACACTCGGGGCTATGGAGTCAAAATTCTAAAATTGAATGAAAACAATGACTTGCCAGTAGAAATCTCCAGAGGATAAAGGCTAAATGAGGCAATGAATCTGAGTTGTAAATTGAAATTTGCAAAGTGTAAGAAGAAAGGGGGAAAACAAGTAACTGCATCAGAGCATTAATAAAATGAATTCTAAATTAGTTAGGAAGAAATACACATAGTTTAAATTGTTTCAGCCAAGAGCATTGAGATATAAATTCTGGGCTTTTAACTATCCAATTCAAATAGAAGACAGTGTAAATGGAATTAAAGAACATAGGAAATACATACAATGAAGGAATACAAAACTCATATCACCACCATTAGAATCTTTTCATAAAGACTTCAAAAGCTTTTGCAAATGTATTCAATTCATCTCCAGAAATTTACAATTTAGTTCAGAACAACCTGAATTTGTGCCCTTGCACTTCTACCCACACTAATTCATTTGGAACCTATAAAATTTATACAATTTGAGTTCCTTCAATGTGCAACTTGTTACAATAACTGAAATGAAACATTTCAGCTTCCAAAATTGGTTACAATGATTACAAATGACAGTTTTCAGAAAAGCGTTTCATGATCCCTACAGATTCCTCTAACGCTCCAGCTCTTTCCTCTACCACATTCTCTTTGAAATGTCGCTTATACTCTTTCAAATTTAATTCCATTTATCCATATTCTCATTAAATGTTTGGGAATAATATATTTGAAATAAAAATAATTCCCAAATATTTTTCTATCTAGTAGAATTAAATTTCCATAATTTAATTCATGCCCATGGTTTTTAAAACCATTTATTTGTTTGTGTCCCGTGGTTTTGAAAACCATGTCTTGTTTTCCCCATTTACCCTTTCACTATAAAAAAAACATTTACTGTTACCATTTCACTGTGAAAAAAAATTATTGTGTCATGTTTTTTCCAATTTACCACATCACCGTGAAAACCATTTACTGGTTTCTTTCCCATGGTTTTGAAAACCATGTGGTGTTTACCATCTTCAATCTTCTTCTTTTATTTCTATAAAACCTTTGGATAAAAAATTACCCAAGTCTTCTTTTCACGTGCATCTTCCCATTTAATCCTTTTGCATGGAAATAAACATTAATCTCTTTAATTTGTAAAATGTGTATTTTACCTCTGTAAAATAATTTCACCGTGAGGAAGAATTTCTTTATTGGAAATTCCATAATCATTATTTAAAACATACTCCCGAAAAAATGCCGCACATAAACTATATGATAAATGGTTGCATTTATTGTATCAGGCTTGGGCTGGAGTAGTTTAAACCAAACTACTTTTACCCCCGATATGCACCACGTAAAAACACATGTCCAATCACCAAACCACCAATTTATTCCCCAGCATGCCTTCACATAATTAACCTCTGCATTAATTCTATGACCTATATGTATGTGCGCCCTCCATCCAACCTTTGAATTTTCCACATTATAAATTGAGATCTGTGCCCATGATTTGACGTGATGTTGTAAATTAAATATTGGATCAAATATTAATATAATTATTTTAATATAAAAAAAAAATTATATTAATAATAATAAACTTTTTTTCCAATTTCTAAGGACTTTGGGCATATGAGGCTTATCACATGACTTTGTGGATAGGATAAGGGTTCTTAATAAAAGGAATATTTTTTTTTTTTTTTCAACGGGAATATGAAAATAAAGGTAAAAATGAATGAAGTGATGGAACTAAGGGAATTAGATAAGAATCAAGGCTAGGTATAGTCTTGGGATACTTGCCAATTTTTTACTCATGGAGTACACGACTATTTTGGATGATCATTTGGGTGAAGGATTTAGGTGATGGGAGCTTGACGGAGCTGGTGAAAAAGTTTTAAAATTTGAGTGGAAAGATAACACAAGGACAAGATGATGTGGTAAAAATTAATGCAAATTAGCCGGTGATAACAAAAGGTAAATCTAATTGCTTGTGAAGGACCTCTTCATCTAAATTTATCCTTTATTCAGTGGTCCTTGAGAATTCTCCATCTTGACAGGAAAAATAATAATATGAGGAGTCATCCTTATCGATCATGCCTTTTGAAGGGGCTAGTTTATCTTGCATCGAAGACTTTACATTTTTGACTTGTCAATCCTCATGGATTGATGTTGATGTTGCCAATACCTAATCCTTGGTCTACAATTTTCTTTCCAACTCATGAAAAATACCTTTATGGAATTCCTCATGACATATCAGTCGATCTTGCAACTTCTTCTTCTTCTCTTCCTCAATAGTTTGTAGCTGCATCCTTAATTCAAAATTCTCCTTCTGAATCTGTCGGCTAACGTTCTTTTGTAGCCTTAACTTCATGAGAGCTTTACTCTTTTTGTCCTCTCAACAAGAGTCTTCAAAACCTTCACCAATATTAAGTCTTCGAAATCGTCACATAAACATCTTGCAAATACAAGTCAAAACTAGCTCTGATACCACCTAATTCAAAAATCCTTAGATACCACTTATTCCTTTAAAATATACATGTTAAAATATAACTTTATTCAGAATAATTATTGATCATATTGAGGTGATTTGCAGAAAAATGATGTTTTGCTTCTTATCCAAAATCTCATAAAATGATGATTAATTTGAGGAATTATGAGATAACACAGCAAAAAATAAAAGAACTCAAGTTGTACAATATTGATGACATATTTTACTTCATTTCCAAGTGCCTTCAAACAATGAGACTACTTATCATAATCTCAAAATGTCAAACTACATTACAACATGGACTTACAAAATCCAATTTGTTGGACTCTCTTTAATTCCACTGCTCAAACTTAGAAAATGAATTTTCCATTGAATTCATTGCAAAATTCTAAGAAAAATGAGTATAAATTCGACCAAATCTTGAACTAGCTCAATTTTACCCTTTTTACACGCCAAATGATGCACTATGGTGTTAATTAATGGTAATTTGGACTAAGAATTGCATAGACCCACATGGGGTACAAGCGGTTGTTGTAACAAGTGGTACACATGGTGTAGTGGTTAAGACTCTGGGAATATAGCCTGAAGGTTTTGGGTTCGACCCACCACAATGCATATTCATTTATTTTGTACGTTATATGGTTATAACCATATATTAATATATGTTGGTGGTTATAACTATATATTAATATAGTTACGTTTAACCAATATTTAATACCCCCTCATGTGGAATATGGTGTTGATTGTGGTTACATGGGATAGCATATAAACCAGGGGCTGGGGGCTTATCCCTCGACCCCTTTTCCCACCGAATAAACTTTAACCAAGACTTAAATATATGTATCGCCATATGTTGTTAAGCACCAATATGATGTCGTCATGGCAAAGGGTGTTTGTGTAAAGTTATGGGAGGTCATGTGTTTGATCCTTTGAACTCCCATAAAATTTTGATATACATTAACCATAATTTCCAATGGGAGACTACCGCATGGTAGTCTCTCATTAGTCCACCTGTGCAATAATTGTCATGTGTCACAATTTGACTTGTCCACTTGTACAGCCATCTCACTATACAATTTCCAACTCAATTGGACAGTTGTACCACATGGAGTCTTCTAGTGTTGCCACGTCAGCATCTTATGGTCATGCCATGTGTCACCCTTGCAGTGGTGACACATGTCACCTTGACTTTGACCCTTTGACTTTTTCCCTGTCGACTTGAACTTTGACTATTGAGAACTTTTGCATATGAACTATGTTTGAAGCGATTTTTACGTCGTTGGAAAGCTATCGTTGATCTCTTCCTAGAGCTCTGTGAGTGTTCTTGGAGCTTCTTGGATCAATCACTAATATATATGTTATCACTCAAGCTCTCGCTAAAGGAAAGTCTCACCCTACGAGGGAGAGCTTGGGGCAACAGATAGGCAAGCTTCCCATTATCACCTCGGCGACCTTGCCTCTACACTTATAAGCTAGGGTTTCTAACCTAAGGAAGGTTTTCCTATGGGGTCAAAATGGGTCCTATCATTGTATTTCAAAAAAGTGAGGAAAAGGACTTGGTTTGATTCGATTTGACTTCTCTAAAGGAATATCTCAAGTTAAACAAGAGAATAAAATGCTCAGTAAATGATTGGAAGTGAAAATTGTTTGTAATAATATTTAACATATCACATCAATGCACTACTACTCGTCATTAATAACCAATTACCACACAATCTAAAGTATTCAATATAAAGCATTCTAGGTATAAGAGCATTTGTTTCATTCACAAGATCATATCCATGAGACCAATAACCATCATTTAGTGGAGTAGAAAATCTTATAGGTGCAAATAATGAAGCATTAATAAGTATTCATGACTCACTTCAAGCATAGATGGACTACTAGAACAACAATATACTAATAACATATTTTTAAAAACAAAGTTAAAGCTAAGATTTCATTAAACACAGTATATAACATGTATCAATTGTCCCTTCAATTCAATTATCATATTGTCACCATCATGTATATGCCATGAGTAAAAAATACCAACAATGATGAAGATTGAGCTTAAGTTTATTATTGCAAAGTAAATGTATACATCATTAACTAGATTCCACAGTCATGTCACTCACATTTATTCTTTTATACCATAAGTTTAGATCAATAACGCATTTAAACCTAGAATGTAAAATGAAATTGGCCCTCACATAAACATGTAATAAAGAATGATATGCATCATTTGTAGATCATTTAAGGGGGGTTATGACAAGTGTGAAGGAAACAAACCCTGGGAACAAAGACACCTGCAAATATTTCCTTGAAGGATAGTCAACAAGCATTGATTTGCCTCTATAAAATTGGCAAAATTTGATAGTGAAAGGATAGTTTGGACATCAATCAAAGGGGTTGCAACGTCTAGCAGTCATAGGGGAATGTTAGGTTGGTTTATGGGTTGGTTTGATTGCTAGTATAGTTGGGAACAAGAATACCGTGCAACATTGATTAATATATGTGTAACATTGTAGTTTACAAACCCTTATCTACACAAGCATACTCAAAAAAATTAGAGATGGGAAAATAAGAAAATTGCACTTTGATGGCCTAAGTTAGGAATCCCAACCATAGCCATTATGGCATCACAAGAAGCTTTGATTAGATATGGATCAAGCACACATTGTTTAGGCCCTAGGGTTTGATATGATAAGTAAAATAGACAATGAAATAAATAAATTCAAACCCTTGCATATAAATGCTAGAAACAAGTAAATTCAATTGAAATAGGCCAACATCAATTGGATGAAATATATGACAATTAGGATCAAAACGATCTAGAAAAAGGATTATGCATGGTAAACTCTAGATAGTTAAAACATAAAGTAAACAAACATATCGATTTGGATTTTTGGGTTGGTGAAGACAATGAAAGACCGGTGCCTTTGGAGGGTTATGGGGTCACTATATCAAATCATAGTGAGGTATAGGGTTTAATATGAAGTAATATTGATGGAACCTAGAGGATTTTTCTTCAAGAATTACCTAAGGTTAGGAGGTTCCCTTCACGATTGGATGGGAGGAACGGTCCATGAAGAAGCATTTCCCAGTACTAGCAAGGTGAACTTAAAGATTGGGAAAACAAAAGGATAGAGCCCTAGGATGTTCTACCTTAATGCATGAACAATAACTTTAATGATCAAAGTGGGAATTTTAGAAGACTTGTATTGAGAACCCTTCCAAGTGGAGCATTTATTCCTTGTTTAGCCTATGTATCCTTTTTCTTCCAACAAACCCTTAAAAGTGCTTATCTAATCCTTCAAAAAATAGCTAGACAATCACACAAGATAAGAAATGGATACTCAAAGAACTCTTTAAGCCAATTTTCCCATTAATCTCCAATTATTTGAAATGGAGGTCTCTTCTTTTTATAGGTGAAGAGCCTCCTCAAATACAATAAAATCTAATGTTCTATCTCAATACCATGAGCTCAAAACCATTAACCTAGTCAAAACCATGGGAAAATAGAACCAATAAGATAACAAGTCCTATAAAATGTTCCAAGAGTGAAACATCCCTATAGAAAACGTCCAAATACAATGACAAAGGCACACGTGTGGGATAGAGAGAGTGTGAATAAGGTGTGCCCCTCAAAAATAGTACCAACATCCCATAAAAGAAGGAATGGATGAGTCAAATATGGTCCAAGGACCTCCAACGTCCTCCAACCAATTCCCCCAAACCAAGGAGTGGTCCAAATATGGAATAACATTCTAAAAAGTGATGATGTCACCCTCACATGTGTGGGTCATCCAAGTGAATAAGTCATCATAGAAGGCACACGTGCGCTCCTCTAGGTGAGCACTCAAGTAATCATCAATATATGACACCACATCATCATAAGGTCCAAATAACCACCTCTGTAATATGTAACCAACCCATCCATTGCATTAAATACTCCCTTGTGTGGTCCAAGGAGAGAAAATAATGCATGAATGTGAATGCAATGTCCAACTGAGCAAGGAGAATGAATGTGAATGCTCCATGTGCATGTGTGATGACATGGAATCCTTGTCATGGCTTAATGCACTACCATGGATCTCAATGCAGTGACATGTATCCCAATGTAGTACATAGATCACAAGGGAAATGTCACGAATCTCAATGTCTGTAGATATGATCATATATGAGTACATGGATCCCAATGTGGCATCATAGATCTCAAGGCATGGTACACATATTCCAATGCAGAATACCCACTTGAAGTGATGTATCTATCATCTTAGCAAGCCATTAAATGGTAGCACCCAGTGACATCTCTTAACCCAACATAACAAATAGCGGTTATCTTTAATACTTGCCTGAGTCTTATGAAGGGGAACAATATTAACCCTTATACATGCATCAAGTACTAGGACAACCCATCTTTCCTTAGTTAGGTGAAAGATAGGAAAAAATGGATAATAATGATGAAAGGCAAGGGGAAATGAGTTCATGTGATGACCCTCGGATTTTTAGACATGCATAGGTCTTTTTATTTATTTATTCATTTATTCATTTATCTAGCTTTCACAAGCTAGGTTTTTTTTTTACATAATATCCTTTGGAAGTGATATTAGCTTTGAGTTACTTGCCCTTGCCATTGTTTCTTACTACCCTGTATGCCTTTTTATTTAAGTGTTCACTTTATCAAACAAGTCCCTTTTATTTAGATATTCATAAAAAAACTAGGGACTACGGGCATTGCTTAAGATTTATATTTTGGATTTTGACTTTAGCTCTTCACCTCTTAGCCTTTTTGGCTCATTGATTCGGGATTTATCATTCTGATCTTTTATTTTGACCTTTGGAAAGTCATACATGACTAGGATATTTTTTTTATATGGATGGAATGAATGATATTGGGAGGGTGGAAACTGGTTAGCAAGGTTAGGATGTGGACAACGCTATCTAAGCTAAGCACCCAATAGTACAGATTAACCCAAGAAATGACACACTTCTAACATAAAAGTTAAAACATATTCCCCAATGTACTACAAGGAAAATATAAAATGATGTAATTTTATGAAGTGCTACCTGATATCGTTAAGTGTTTACCACTTCACGATGAGCTAAGAAGCTATATCATTCGATCCAAATGAACATTGAGACATGGAATATGGAAAATAAAGCACATTGAAACCGTACTATACCATCCATAGTGCATCTGTCATCTGAGCAGTGAGGGATAAAGGTGAGCTAT
This sequence comes from Picea engelmannii, assembly GCA_009831015.1. NCBI lineage: Eukaryota > Viridiplantae > Streptophyta > Pinopsida > Pinales > Pinaceae > Picea > Picea engelmannii. Next base: position 112,176 of record ML789354.1, read on the forward strand.
ATCATGGTTGAGCTAGCACGATCATACATCTAGTGGATATTAAAAGAAACTTTATCTAGATCTAGAGAAGATGAGTATGACGTATAATGCAAGAAGCGACATGACACCCTTGTGAGGGTATCTAAAAGTTGTCACCCTTGATGGAGTAACAATACACATAATAAATAATTAGGTACAATGACGTTTTTAATATGAAGAAATAATTTATCCTCACTCTCTTTCACTTAAGCATTTATAATGAGGAAGTTAGTATCTTACCAACACTCCATAAATTTTTCCCCTTTTCGTGTTTTTTTGGACGGAGGGTGGTATTAAAAATGGGCTGCAATGTTTGTTGGTAACCTTGTAGGACTCATTGGGAATGGATCCAATGACCTTCCAAAGCATTATGCCTTAGCATGAAAAGTTGAAGAAACCAAATTTTCCATGGGGTCTAAAGATAATAACCCTTATGTAAGGTCATGTTTTATTAAATATTAAATATGTATAAAAAGCATCAAACAATTGTATTTATTATAACTTATTAAACAACTTGTTTTCCTCAACATAACGCATTTTTTGTGGAAACCTACTAGGCACCTCCCCTCGTTTCGAGAATGGTATTCAAGATAAACCAAAATTTGTAAAACCTTGAATTTTTGTCATGTCACTTACGAGAATAGACCCTAGGTGTAGAGTATAACACTCCAACATACAACCACTCAAGCTAAACTCAATTGACAAATTATATATATATATATATATAGTAGTGATCAAGTGGAATCAAGGTCGTGCTCTCCAAATACTTCAAATGGTACCATAGCAATGCTTTGACTCAAGCTTTTTGCTACAAATTCAAAGCATAGAACAATGAATTGAGAACTATAGCTAAGATTATTGAGGAAATCAACAATGAGTTCAATATACTAATGAAGAGGTTGGATATAAATATTGGACGTCAACATCCAAGATCACTACTTCGAGCTACGATGAAAATGAAACCTTACTTCCTTTTTGTGGTGAATTAGAAAGGACTTTTCAGACAAGAGCTTCACTATAGATATCACAAATCCCATGGGGTGGTTTGGTTGAAGATGAAATTGGAGGTAGGGTTTTGTGTGTATTGGTAGAACCATTCATAAATTCCCATCAAGAAACACATCCTATGGATTATTTATAAGTGAATCCAAATTAGCATTTATCTTTCTTTGACCACCCTTCCTAATTTTATCATCTGTGTATGAATGTTTTTCAAGGAAACCCTCGCGGAAAACCTTTTGAGTACTTCCCATGATCCATGGATGGTAAATGGGGTAAAACCATCGACGCTGATTATGGGACCTAACCCGATGGGGACACTAAGTGAGGCCCAATAATCTCAACAATATAGTTAGCCAAGGACTTGACCCTAAGACCTCTTGCATTATAACCACAACATTTATCCACTCGAGCTAACCCATCAGGATTCTTTGTTTGAATTTATCTTTATTGATCCTCTTCCTTTACAATCAAAATTTTAATTTTGAGATTTTTATTGGGCCTTCGAACACAAGGAAGGCCATCGACACAAATGCAAGACAATGATAAAAAAACAAATCATGGATAATGGCTATATTGTTATCATGCATGTGTCCCTCTAATAGTTGGGTGACTACACTATTATCATGCAAGCATGCATCCCTCTATTAGTTGGGTGGCTACCAAGATCTTTGTCGCTACTGATGTCGATTATGATGATCAATAATTAGTTTATGCAAGCATATTGAAGGAGAAAGATGAGGATGACATTAGTGGGTGAGGATTGAGGGAATGAAGGGGCTAGAGATGGTTTCGGTATCTTTATGGGATTTTGTCTCAATGCGTCATTTGAAAACCAACTTTGTCCATACATAGAGAAAGAATTTTGTGATCCTTCATGTTACCCCTCATATTTACATGAGTGGTAAATTGTGATTTTTATCACATGACAAGATTTGCAGGGGTAACTTACAGATTTGTTAATGGACTAAAGATACACACCTTTATTTTTTCTCAAGGATGGTTGAGCATGGTGATCCTCCTTGACAGACTGTGTTGTTGATTTTCTTGGTTGCTTTCTTCATGGTGATATACTTCTTGATGCTTGTTGTTGATAGATGGTGATGATGTTATTGGGTACTATGATGTTGGTTGTCTTCATAATTTGGATCATCTTGATGATGGTGCTAGTTCATTGCTTCATGGTGTTTATCCTTGCATATTTGTATGATATGATGAGATATGGATTTTGAGGAAGACTGCTCTAGGATTTTGTGTCTATTTTAATCTATTGATGATGCTTAAAAAAATAGACAAATGATTTCACAAAGTGCCCATCTCCTTGCCATGTCTTGGGGTTCCCTAGGATTTTAGTAAGGGTGTGATGAGATGTGAGTTTTTTATGGAGCACCCAAGCATTTAAATTGTCTATTAGGATCTATGTGATCATATAGACAATTAATTTAGTGGATCACTCACCTCCTTGGCACATTTTGGATAAACCTAAGGTTTCAAGGGTGATATTAGCATGGTTGATGGCATAACATTTATTGAATAGGGTTCCCTAGGATTTTATGTGTTTATTATGTTTTTATGGTCATACTTGATAGGATAGACACTTACTCCCAGTGAGCACTCCCCTCTTTCATATATTTCTATCATTTGGCACAATTTTCAAGTGGTTTTTAGCTCGATGATAATGATGGATGACATGGAATTTTGGGTAAGAGAACCCTTAGGTTTCAAGTGTCTATTGAGGTCTTATGGTGATGTTCTATGAGAAAGACACTTGTTTTCATGGAGTGCTCCACTCCTTCATGGTTTTTCAGGCATCTATGGTATGGATGGAGGGTCCAACCAACTCCTTATTGCACATTTTACTCCATTTCTATAGAACTTGGCATCTTGGGTATGTTTTGAGGTTTATATTTTAGTTGTTTATAACTATACACCTTGTCACTGCCCAAACTAGCAACCTTTGTAAGGGTGCTATTGGGGATAAGCACAACAAAATAAATGCACCATTTTCACCTTAGCACAATATCCCCTTCACTTTAGGCTAGATCCTTTAAGCCACTGGGGGTATCCCAATCCTTGGAAGCAACCTATATAGCCACTTCAAAGTACACCTCAATATATGGTTAGATAGACCAATGCCAAAGTAGCCAAATGTCTTGAGAATATTCAACCAAGAGACAGAGAAATAAATATTACAATATAAACAGGGTTAGGAGCTAGTTAAATTAGTGCTGAGATATAAAATAAGTAAGCAACAACAGAAATATAAATTTGCACTATGATATCACTCTTTGAATGAAGAAACAAGTACCTTTTGTTGCACACGAGTGAGATCCAATTGCATAAATAAAGAACAAATGATATATCTAAGTTATCCCTTGATCATATGTTTCAAATTGGACTATATTATTGTTGTCAAAAAATTCCAGAATCTAATATATGATAATAAAAAAATGCAAAAAATGTAAATTTTTAGTGAGGAAAAACACCCCAAGAGTGCCTAAAAGCACTTAGAATGATGAGCCTTGGGTTCTTTAGCTAGGGAAATGAATAAACTATACAAAAATATCCCAACAATGATTAATTGTAAGCACAGATGAATAATAACCAATAAATTAGCTCAAACTTGCAAAGAGAGATGGTGAATCCCCCTAGGGTTTCACCAAAAATATCCAAAATGAAATATAACATAAATGAACCACTTAGGAGATTAATTTCACCATTATAATGTGTTAGATATCCTTTATAAACAATCCACAAGTGAAATATGAACTAGGTTAGGGTTATATTTCACCTTTTAGGGTTAAACCCTAGCTTTAGGGTTTCACCCATTACGATTTTTATTGACGTAATTTAATTTATAGAATTAATAAACACCTTAAATAAGCCCCAAAACGTTAGATATAACCTTGAATCATAATACCAATAGGGATGATTTTCCTTCTTATGGTTAGAAATTAACAATGAAGCATAACTCCACGGATGAAAATGTATAGAAAATGAAAGTAAACAATTATCTTTGCACTAGACAATGAAATAAATATTTATGACAATATATATTTTATTTTATTTTTTGTATTTTTATGTTTTATATGACATAAAAGTAAAAGAATTGAATTTTTAGGTTTTTGTGTGGTTGGTTGTTGTGAGTTAAGCTTCATGCCTTGTCTCCACTTAGGGTTTATGGGGTCAAGAAGTATGCCCCTCTAAGAATTGGTTGTTCAATATTTATGGATTAGAATGAGAGACTAGGGCCTCAAAGCTAGTAGTATTGTGTCTAATCAAGACAAACCATGAAAACACAGGCCCTACAAGAATGGTTTCCTCAAGGGAATAGCCTTCACCAACAAGATCAACAAAATGTTCGACAACATAGGTATTCCAACAGAGGACGAACACCTTCAGTAACCACTCACACAACAAGATCAAAGATCAACACACCGATTTTTTGACGTGGTAAAACCCCTACGGGGAAACATCCACAGCCCCAGCCAACGCGGCCACTTGGAGTAGTTTATTAATGCAACAGAAAAATATTACAGAGAGATTTTACAAGAGAGTTTCTCACAATTGATCATTGGCAAATGACCCTCCATGCTATTTAAATAAAGATCATGGACCAATTGGGTGTTAATCCATGGATCAATGGTCATTAAGATCAAGGAGAATATGAAACACTAGTTCACTCTATGTCAGGAACATATCGTGACCATCGGATTTCCTAACTACAAATGCATACTAGAGAAACACATTAAGAAACACAATTTTACCTAACGACACATTAGACCAAGTAGATCTTAACTAACTCCTAAGTGTCTAAATATCCTAACATAAAAGACTTGAAAAGAATACTTAAAACACTTGCCAAGGAGTATAGAAGTAATCAAGGCAAGAGATAAGAACTTACCAAATCATTTTAGGGAAGAAGGAAGTGATACAAACCCTAGACATCATCCCTCCAAGTAGTTGATAAATCCTCAATGGATCGATATTACTAGTTTTATTAAAATATTGAACATTCACAATAGTCTTTCAAGATACCGAGAAGAATAACCAAGAAAGAAAGTGCTCCAAAAATTGACACCAAGAAACACCAATTAAATATCTTATATTAATGGTTTCAATGATCTCCAACAATCACAACAATTTGGAATGGGAGGAGTGCCTTTATTTATAAATGATAGGGATTTTATGAGCAGAACAAAATGAACACAGATTGTTATTATTATTAACACAAAGACACAATGAACAATAACAGAGATACAGTCAAACTGGCTTCTATTCAATAAAGAAATATTATGTTGAAACTATAAAATGCAGATTGAAAACAAGATTGCTAGAATGGTGGTGTCTTATCTCTGAGAAGAGATGTGATGGTTGTGTGCATTCACAAGAAGATGAGTACAATGAGGCTCTAAAATAATTTTTACAATAAACATGAATTCCAAAACCCTAGACATCCAAAAACCTAATCCTAGGAGATGAAGTGCCAAAAGTTATGCGGGCCTCGTTGGGGTAAGTTGGTACATCAATTTCTCGGGGTCATAAAGTTTGCATACGATCTTTGTTTTAGGCACACGATATCCTGTTGAAAAGGTATATCCGAGGACTACACATTAAGCCATCAAAATTTGACTCTATTTTTAGCTTGTCTATGGCGAGCCCTAAAAATGTTGTTTAGGGCCTCAAAATAGCCCCAGAATTTTAGGACCCGAAAACTAGGGAAAAACTGTCAAACTGAAAAATTGCTAAGATGAATCGGTTGGAATAGGTGGGAGGCCACCGATATCCACCTCGATAAATATTCCCCCCTTATGAAGCAATTGTCTCCATTGCATTGAGTTCCATCATCAGATGAGGAAATTTTTGCTGAATTTGGCCACAAGTGAGCCACTTGCCTTGGTGTAGGACTTCCCTGCTTTGACAACCCGATAAAGTTGGATCCTTTGTTGGTGACCTCCCTTGACCTGTGTGTCCATAGTATGATCAGTGGATTCGTGTTCCATGCAATCAGGGTTGAGCTCTGTTGGTGTCAACTGTTTTGTTATCTTTGTTGGTGTCAATTGAACATTGGGTACAAGCCAAGGAAGAGGGGAATGTTGAGCTTAAAATAATTGTCATCCATAGCCTTGGTGATGGTGTAAGGTCCACAGCGGAGTGGAAAAATCTTCCGATGGAGCCCTGTAAGGAATTATTTCTGCAAGTGCAACCAAGCTTTGTCTCCCACCTAAAACTTGTGTGGCACTCGGTGTTGATCCTGGCATTGGTTGTACTTGGAATTGGACTTCTGTAAAATATCCTGAACCTATTGGAGAATGTGTTGGATCCACTCAATGAATCGGGTTTCTTTGTCAGCTTCAGTTTGAGCATGGGACGAATCTCCCTGGCTGGTCGCAAGGGGTAGTGCAACATTCATGAGACCCAATGGTAGAAATATCAACCCCACCTCAAAGGGGTTGTGGTCAGTTGATCTATGTATGGCTTTGTTGTAGTTTTGATGAACATAGGGAAGACTCTCATCCCATTTTTCGGGGTGCTTGGAATTGTACATGTGCAGGATATGCATGATCATCCAATTGAAGACCTCAGTTTTTCCATCCATCTGGGGGTGGAAGGTAGTGGATTTGGTGAGCTTGGTGTCTAGCAGTGACCAGAGGATTGACTAGAATTTGTTGAGGAACTGGTTGTCCCGATATGAGATAATGGTTTGTGGTATCCCAAAATGTACCCACACTCGTTCAAATAAAAGCTTGGAAGTGGTCTTCGCTATGATTCTATTCTTGCAAGCGGCTAGAATCGTCATCTTGGAAAAGTGATCAACAACCATAAAAACAAATTCATTTACTCGCTTGGTGGACGGAAGGCCCAAAATTTATTCCATTGAGATGGATTCCTAGGGAATGTTAGGAGTAGGTAGAGGGGAGTGCATGCCTTGTTTCTTAGTATTCGGTTTGGAAATAGCACAAGCAGTTTAGGACTTGACATACTTGTTGACATCCTGCCAAAGTTTCAGCCAGTAGAAATGTTGTTGCAACATTGCCACTGTCTTTTCTACGTCGAAGTGTCCTTCCACCTGACTGTAGTGGGATTCCCAAATCAGCTTCACTTGCTCGCTTGATGGAATGCAGAGATGGCCCAAATGGAACAATAGCCTATCCTGAAGATGGAAATTAGTGACAGTTGTGTTTGAGCCCAACATCTAGTAGGTGGTGGCGAAGTCAGGATATTTCTCATAGAGTTGGGGCCATTCGAAGGTCTCATGGCCGTAAGAGTCTAGCACCGTGATGAGTGTCACAACTTAAGGTCGGTTGATGCAATCAGCAACATGGTTAGTACTTGTTAGTACTTCCTATCTTTTACTTGATGTTGAGGAGGAACTATTGCAAGTATGTGAACCACTTATGATGGCAGTCATTCTACAATTTTCCTTGAGTCTGCATGAACTGCAGTGGCTTATGATCAGTGTGGATGACTGTCTCCTTATTGAGAATGTAATGCATCCACTGGCAGTAGGATTACACAATGGATTACATTTATTTGTCATAATTAGGGTACTTATGGACAACATATGATATTGTCTCACTATGATAGGCCACGGGTGGCCCTGCTGAGTGAGAATTGTGCCCACAGTATAGTCTGAAGCATTTATCTCAATCTCAAAGGGTTGTTGCAAGTCGGGTAATGAAATAAATGTGGTTGAGCACAAGAGTTTCTTCAAATCATCAAATTCTTGTTGTTGGGATAGGCCCCACACAAAAAATTTCTTACCACCACCCTTAGTTACTTGGTTGAGGACCCATGCAATATGGGAGAATCCCAACATGAACCTATGATAGAAATTGGCAATGCCTAAGAAGCTATGAAGATCAATGAGTGTGGTTGGGGCTGGCCAATCATGGATGACATAGATATTGGTTGGATCCATATGCACACCATTCTCATCAACAATGTATACTAGGTATTGGACCCTATCCATGTTGAAGGAGCATTTTTCCAAGTTGGCATATAGCGTGTACTACCACAGAGTGTGCAGAACTTGTTGAATATGCTACAAGTGTTGTTCCCAAGTATTGTTGTAGATGAGGATGTCATCTAGATACACCACTACAAAATAATTGGTGACAGGCCACAAGATATCATCCATCATCCTCATCAAATTTTTTGGGGCATTTTTCAAACCCAAGGGCATGACAAGCCATTCTAAAAGACCTTCTTTTGACTTGTAGGTAGTATTCCATACATTTTTCTTCTCTATTGGTACCTGATGGTAGCTAGACTTCAGATCAATATTACTGAAGTATTTTCCCCCCTTAAGTTGATCAAGGAGATCATCGATTCAGGGAATCAAGTATTGGTTCATGACTGTGATTTTATTTAGGGCTCGGTAATCAATGCAGATTCACCATGTTCTGTATTTCTTCTGCACAAGCACGATTGGGCTTCCACAAGGTGATGAGTTGGGTAAGATGTGCCCCTTTTGTATCATTTCTTGGATCTGACGCTTGATCTCCTCATTTTCTAACAGAGAGCAGTGATAGACTAGCCCATTGGGTAGCACTGCATCGGGGAACAAATTAATGGAATGCTTGACCTGACAGTGCATAGGTACCCCAATAAGTGAGGATAAGATGTCTTTGTATTCTTCCACAACCTTATCCACTTTATTTTGTTGCATGGAGAGGTCGGTCGTAGAGGCCATGAATGTGGCTACAATATTTCACTCACTTTGAGAGAAAATCACAAAGAAGACAAACTCCTCGGTCTGAGAGATGACCTTCCTGCATTGCTTGGTAGAGATCAAGGAAATTGAACTAGGTGTGACTACCTCGAGTATCCTGAACAATTTCCTGTCCAAAGTAATAATAACATTGTGAGGCCTAGACTCATATATAGCATGGCGTTTCCATAAATAATATTGGCCCAAAAGAACATCAAAAACTTAAAGGGGAGAAACATCACGCAATACCTCATATTTGAAGGGCTTGATATCGTAGGACATGCGGCACTATTGGCTGACACGAAGATTTCTTTCTTGGTAGAGCCATCTGATGGTGTAGGGTTGTGGGTGCGGTGTTGTCGGTAGGGTCAACCGCATGATGACCTCCACTAATATGAGGCTCTTCTAGATACCACTATCAATGATGAAGTGCAATGGGGTACCTTTCACCCACATCTATGAATGAAAGAGGCCCTTTCCTTCCTCTATCTCATCAAGTTCATCAGGATAGATATTGTTGGTAGAAACAGTGGCACTGGGTTCCGCATCAATGATTTTGCAAGATACCAGATATATAAAATATGCAGAACAGAAACGAAATGCTAGAAATAACAGAATAACAGTGAAATACCCAGCATAATATTCACAATACACAGAAATGATATACGAAATAGCAACAGAAATAGCACTTGAACAGAAATAGCACTTGATTCAGATAGCAATGTTCACAGGCCTCTTCGAGGGGGCAACCTCCAATCGAGCAGCGCTCTGTTA
>ML789354.1:127129-137513 GCA_009831015.1 Picea engelmannii
ATCCTTCTAGAAGCGGAAGCTTCTATTAGGTCTTCTTACATCCGCCTTATTCTATTTTATTGAAAGGTCTTATTAATATTGACCTTTATTACATCCGAATACATTAATCTACCTATGTGCGGGTTAGGACCTTAACAGATTTATCTCCTCTTTTCTGGTTCTGACTCAAAGTCATAACCTACATCTAATTCAAAGGCTCTCACCTCAGCCACCAATGACTTCTTTGAGCGGAAATCAGCAGTGTTATTACATAGGCTCTTATGGAAGTCTCACCCCTTCCCAGTATCTTTCTTCGTCTTTCCACTGTCCTTCTTTGTTTGGGGATTAGACTGGTTTTCTTGAGGCTATCCATATTTTCTCTACCCTTTTTTCTATGGGTTGGGGCTTCCCTTTCCCTACTTCTACTATGAGGGGTTCCCAGACCCAAACTGTCACATCTTTTTTTTAAGCTTCTACTCGATTTTGATGGCATATAGATAGTTCGCACCCAAGGAAGAGATGTCCAGAAACTCCATTTCTTCCTGGATGTATCTATGCAGGCCACATCAGTACTTGAGCACCATATGTTGCTCAGAATATTTGATACCCTACTTGGTGTGCAAGTTATGGAAGATATTTGTGAACTTTGGCACTACTTGGTCCCTTTCCTACTACAGTCTAGTCCATTTTGTATACAGGTCATCATAACTTCCAACAAGTTAGTATTGTTCCTTAATAGAATCCATGAAGCACTCCTAGGTGAGTGCAACTATAAATAATGAGGTTTACTCTATTTCCTTTTACTCATAGAGAGTCTCCCACCAATATTTGACATGGGGGACGGCTTTAAGGACAGAAAAAGTAATATTTTCTCTATTTTCAAGGTTATGGACAGAAAAATACCCTTCTAGCAGATTCAACCATTTTTCTACAGCATCTGCATCTATCTAACATTAAAATATAGGAATATCAAAGTTTGTATGTACCTTGATGGGGGTGGTGCCTCCGCTCTAGGAAGATGTGTCACATGTTGGTAGTCATCGAAGTATTTGGGAAAAAATATCCATCATCTCATTCCTATGTTGCGCGAGGGCTTCCTCGAGCAACAATTTGAAAGGATCTCATGTCCCTTCATATTTATTTTCTCTCGCCATGGAAGGTCACTTGGGAGTGCGATAGTTATTGTCCTCAAGAGAAACAAGTTCGAGACCCAACTCTTTGTACCCTGACCTCATTGGGGACATGCACTAAGAACGACAAGGAGCAGATCACTCTGATACCACTGATCCAGATATTATGAGTAGAACAAAATGAACACAAATATTATTATTATTAACACAGAGACACAATGAAAAATAATAGAGATACAGGAAAACTAGATTCTATTCAATAAAAAAATAATCAGAACCTATAAAATCCATACTGAAAACAAACTTGTTAGGATGGTGGTGGCTTATCTCTGAGAAGAGATGTGACGATTCCACTCATTCGCAAGAAGATGAGTACAATAAGGCTTTGATATCATTTTTAAATTAAACATGAATTCCAAAACCATAGACATCCAAAAACCTAACCCTAGGAGATGAAGCATCAAAAGTTATGTGGGCCTCGTTGGGGTAAGTTGGTACATCAACTTCCATGGGTCATAACTTTTGCATAAGATCTATATTTTAGGTGCACGATAACCTATTGGAGAGGTATATATGAGGACTACACATTATGTCATCAAACTCTAACTCTACCTATAGTTTGACTATGGAGAGCTCTAAAAACATTGTTTAGGGCCTCAAAACGGCCCCAGAAGTTCAGGACCCGAAAACTAGAAAAAAACTGCCAAACTAAAAAATTGTCATGATGAGCCCATTAGAATAGGTGGGTGGCCACCAATATCCACATGGATCAATAGATTAGGCTAAAAAATCCTCCTCATTCTTTATTCCTTAAAATTAAGCTAAGGAATCAACACAAATTGAATTTTCATCCACACAATTTGGAGACTAAGTCAAATTACAACTAAAATATGCCACATGTGCATAAAACCCTCATGCAAGAGTAAAATTCCACCAAAAATAGGGCTGATTAGCTCTCCAAGGATAACATTCCATCAAAAGGTGATGTGGAGGGCTCAAAACAAGGCGGCAAAGCCTCCCAAGCAAGTAAAACTCCAATGTTCCTTTCCTCCAAGTGGAATGTCCTCATGAAAATGTGGAGAATGATCTCAAAGGGGGATGACCTCCATAAAATGTGCTCAAATAATGTCCATAAATTTTTGAAATATGTCTCCAAAGCATGACCACATCCATATCTAATGTCAAGGCACCTCCATGAAGCATGGGAGTTACCCTCCAATTCAAAAAATGGATCATAAAATCCCCAACAACAAGAATGACATAAAAAATAATGGGTCAATCCTCATCAAAAGTCATGAAAGAAGTGGTATAAAGCCCATCCACATCATTAAGGGTGAGTTCCATTTCATCTATTGAAAGTGTAAACTCACTTAAGTGACCTCCACGTCATCTAAGTGGCTCAAATAAAACTCCACAACTATCATAAATTTTCCCAAGTGAGGTCGACCCCCTTTAGTGAACAAAAAAACTTTAAAAAGGTGCTAAAGGATGGGGATGTTCTAGCATTTGATACATGGTAAGTGTAGAAGGTGTTTTTGCCTCAAAGAGTGTGACCAATGCCTCAAAATCGTTAATATGCCTCAAAACTCGTGAGACTTCCTCGAGAAATTTTAAACTAGATAATAATGTGCAAAATCATCTCCAAGGGCCCATGACCAAAGTGTGGTGCATGCATAAGAAAGAGAGGGTCCATGTGGGGAAAAGTAGGTGTGCTAAACCATGGGTTTGAAAACCCTTACAAAGTGCAATCACCTTTTACATAGAAAAATAATAAGTGAATGGTTAGGGCCCTTGTAAATCATGTATCCACCTCAAAATGTATACATACCTACCCAGGACATAAATGCCTGACTTAGAGGGAGTTACAACATCCAAGGGATAATCAGTTGGAGTAATAAAAATAAGCACCCTGAGAATGGGGATTATAAGGAAATTCCATGATCATCCACCTAATGGGATATGGGAAACCATTAACCAACACTTATGCATCAAATCATCCCATCATGGCCGCACACAAATAAATAATCACACTTTGGGCTCTTCAGAGTGGTCACATCTCGTGAAAAAATGTAGGGTACATTACAGAGGAATTGGGGTGTAACACATCTTATTTCATTGGAGTGCTTCATTTCTTTCACACATGTGGAGGCATTTCTCATGGATTGATGTTATTGAATAAGGGTTGTGTTGAGCACTCAACACACCCTAAAAATGCTACGTCAAATTTTCACTTTTTGGGTACCACTTAATTTTGCACTGTCTGAATTCGATTTTCTTTTGATAAATGTTTTTTCTTTGCTTGTTCTCTTAGCACCCATTAGCTATTCAGGTTTTTTTAACTTTGTAAAAAACCATGAAGTAAAAGGGCTTAACACTTAAAGAAGGAATCAACAGCCAAAACACTTCACCCGACGCGCTCAAGATTTGGCATCGGAAGGAATTAAGAGGTAAAATAATCACTCAGAAGACCTCAATTTCTGAGTGCCAATATCCATCGGTATCGATGAAAAGAAGTTTTTTTTCACAATAAGTATCACATACAGACCTTACCGATAGTCGATCCCCTTCAGCATTGGTAAAAGGAAAAGGGATTAAATGTTAAGGAAGAAAGAAACAATATCGTCGATAGTCGATACCCGACGCACTTACGGAATCGGAGAAAACCAAATCGCGATGAACAAGTTCTACCATACTAAAGATTTTTCCCCAATCACCGATTCCTGAAGCATTTCGGCATCAGGAGTTTTCAAAGAAACTACTCCCAATAAAAACACGCGACAGGTTTATCCCCAATACCTTTTAAACATCGGCAAACCCATGTTTACTTTAGAATGCTCAACTTGAAGAATGCCTCGACTCTGACTAATACACGTGAATTAAGTCACTAGTCTTTAACACCACGTGTCTTTTCCATACTGGAGAGACCATACGGTCTAGATCAACCGCGAGTCACTTTTGGTTCCCCAGGTCCAAGTCACACCTTCGAGTCAGTTTTCCACGTCATCACCGTACGATGAAATCAATCTACGTGAGAGGTTCTCCACAAAGAGATATCAACAAAAACATCCATAGCACATCGTTGATCCCCAATCCACCCACTGAGAAAGCAACACGATGGGATGTTTTAGCGCTAGATACGATTAGATTATGAGATTTTAAGGGGTTAATTAATACCAAATCTCGTATTAGTTGCTACTTCGTGCGTGAATCAAAACAGTAGTTTGAAATTACCGATCGAACACATCACCCTTCGTGCCTCTTTCATCAACCCACGATGAATTTAAGTTGCAGAGATTCGGTGGCAGATTGGTTTTGAATTCCACTCATCACCCGAATTAAATGGTTGATATGACAAGGTAAGTTCTTCCCCAGTTTAAATTCTCTTGGGCCATTGTAAATGAAACCATTATGCGCACAAAGGATTTTTAGATCATCCAAATAAGCAAGATGATAAATTCAAAAGCTTCTGAGATCCCATGAGTATCAAACAACCAGGTTTAGCAAGTGTTAGAGGTATGTACCAGTATGTGGATTTTTTATGTTTTCACTTCATATATACATTTTTATCTAGTGTTTCTTTGTACGTAGGCCCTAAAGGATTGATTTCAATTATAGGAACAATGCCTCCAAGAAAGCCAGCCACTAGGCAATCACCGAGGGCACCCAAGTTGAAAGAACCAGAGGTAGGAGAAGGCTCTTGTCCAGGGGCAACAAAGCAATTATAATTTTCTTCAAGACCAGAACCAGTTATTAAAACATCTACAAAGAAGGTTTTCCTTCAACCTCTGGCCTTTGGAGACACAGAGGCAAGCACAGGGTCCAAGACGGCACTCCCACATTGGGGAGAACTCTTCAAGAAGATCAGTCGAGGGGAATTTCCGAAATACACCCCACACAGTGACCCGGATGTGAGAGCACTCGATGACCAAGTATTCATGAATATCTGATTGTCGTACCTACATATGGTAGCAAGAAAAACCCCAGTGTTTCCCTGTATAGAAATGTTGCAAGGGCTCTTCGACCACATGGACACACAGAAGTGCTTAATCAACGATGACAATGGTGGGTGTGTCGGAGTTTTCCTTCCAGTGGAGGTCTAGAAGTATTACAAGCTTAAAGACATGAAGGAGCGATTGAACACTGATTTCTTTGTGAAATTATACGAGCGCCATGACACCAGTCGGTTAATGGCCTCATGGTGGTGAGAAGATAATAAATACACCAACCATACCTCCGGCTGGTACCAAACGGCCAACCTAAGAGAACCATACATCTTCCTAATGGCACTCATATGTTGGTTGTATGGGGAGAAAGACTGCTCTAGGTTTTCAGAGGCATGGATTCCTCTAGAATACGCGGTAGCTATCTCTGGGAGAGGCTTCAACTAGGGAGCCATCATTTCCAAGCAGTTGAGCATCTACATACAACAAGCTCAGATACCAAAATAAGGGGAGAATTCAACCTTCTACATGGCATCATACTTATTGGATGTCATGTGTTCTAGAAATGTCTTCACCGGCATGAACCTAAGTTGGCACGTCACAGAGCTTCTGGTCCATGTATATTTTAGTGTCTTATGGGAGAACAGGTATAAAAAATCCTACTCCCTCATATGCAATGAATTCATCACACGCATCTATTTTATTATTTTCAAGAAAGAATGTATAAGACTATCGGTTGTGGCCAAAAAGGTGATATCAAAGGTCGGTCACTGGTATCTGGATGAATGTGATACCTAAATTAGGGTATTCAGATCAACTGGAGCACCTCACATCCTAGCAGCACATGTCCTTGACCGGCTTGTGGTGGGAGAGATCTGCTACCAGACCATCCTTGAAGGTTACAATGCTACCTTGGTCAAAGATAAGAAGTGGGCGTTTATACCTTATAGATTCCATGTAGGCCTCTACCTAGTGAAAGACACCACTCAAGCCAAGCAGGAAGGGATGAACCAATTAGAATTTTGATTCCAGACTGGTCGATTCTGCAAGAATGACCCAAAGGGTCTAGTCCTGAAACATTCTTCTCAAGTGTCATCATGCTAGCCATATACCCATGACAAATTCAAAGATGAAATATTCACAGAAAATGCCCAGGATTGGGATGAGGTCGTGGCATGGATGATTGATCCCAAAATGACCAAGTTCAGATCCATGAGTCTGGACAAACAAACAACAACCATAGAACAATTGGCTCAAGAAGCCCTCAGAGCTAGAGAAGAAATGATAGCATTTGAAGCAGTAGCTCCCCAGGTAGCAGTCGAAGCAGTAGAGATTCCCCAGGTAGACTCGGTGCAAGGTAGAGGTCTCCCCATGGCTCAGGACGCACGGGAGAGGGGGTTACTCATGTTAGAACATGCATGGGAGATAATTGATCAGCTGCAAGATAACCTAGACCTCATAAATATGGCAAGGCTCCCTACCGACAACCTAGATGAAAGCCAGACGGGCCTAAGTGGCCCTGAATTCATAGACATTGATAAAATTATTGGGTTAGGCGACCTTGAATTCACAACACCACCGGTCGGATCACCAACAGATGTTTTGGCTCAGCTAGAGATAGTTGAAACATTAGGGAGAACAAACGTGTCAAACCCCTTAAGCGAGCTGATAAAAATATATGATGATGATCAGAGCCCAGAGATATCCCTTTTAACCACCATACATATCAAAGGGGAAGATGATCTAGAGAAGACATCTTCCCCAACTTCTTACTCTTGGATTTATGGGCTCCCACAGAACGAACAAGAAGTCAAGAGTGTCTTATACATTGAGCTTCGCAATGTATCAAAGACCCAAGTGGACAGTTTGAAGGACGAGCCAGGGGCAAGCAAAGAAAATGAAGAAGCTCCATAGCAGGAAATTGGCGTCTCAACGGCCGATGATCAAGTATCGAGCTTACCCCCAATGCCTCAATTTCAATTGGTACTCAACTCCCAGATGAGAAAAAAATAGAAGCGATGCATTCAGAACACAGGGAGGAAGTTCAAGAACCCAGTCTTGAACAAATATATACCATCCGGAGTTTGTGGAATACACTCACCTGAGGGGATCAGTAAATTCCCGAACCCGTGGACGAAGTAGTTGACATACATGCCATTTCTTATGATCAGAAAAGGAAAGATATCATCTAGAGAACCACCAAGAAGAGGAGGATCACTCTGGATTGCTCCATCCTCATCACCACAGAGGAAATCCTGATCAACACCGAGCATGCTAAGACATCCGAACTCATCGGTGCAAGGATGGCGATCACAGATTCCACCCTAGACAAAGCTAAAAGAGATGAAGAGGAGTTGGTTGCTTCTCTAAAGGAATTGGAACATTTGTGCCACTTGGCAAAATACTACCAGGACACCACATAGGTCGCGGTGTACCTAAGGAGCGAATTCAAGGAAGCCTATAGCAAGTTTATAGATGAATGGCACCTATTCACTGCAAGGATAGTCGAGCTTTAGGAAGACACCCTCATGGCACTTACGACATGCAAATATATGGAGAGGTGGTACGAGAAAGCACAACAAGCTATGGAAAGAATTGAATATATCAGCGTGGTGCAAAAGGGTCGAGATGCCAAAGAGTAGAGCATCTAGGTGCTAATGGAAATAAGCGTCGACCACATAAGGAAATAGGTCGAGTATTGGGTTAAAATGTCTCGAGAACCCCACTGAGAAATTCAAGAAAAATGGGCCAAGTGCAAGAAAAGCTACATCAAGATCAATCGGGTAATGAAAGACATTGGACATCCTAATTTTGGCACATCCAATGACTTTCTCAAATTGCGCGACATATTCAAGTCACACACCGAGCAAGACTCATCGTGGGCCAAAGAAATAGAAAAGGTGATAGACACCACGCCAGGACAGGTGTGACAGTTTATGGAACACCCGATCAAAGCTTGGGCTATGTTGCAACAGTTAAGTATTAGTATAGTCAAGTATCGGACACAAGCGGTGGAGATAAGAGAGGTTTACTTGACCCCAATGGAACAACATAGATTTGTGTATGCCAACACATGCGAGGATCTATTCATCAAGTGGTTGGAGTACGAGAAGAGTCACCCACTTAAGTGATATATTGAGATGACTCTTAGAACTAATAGAAGAAAGCGCCATGTGGCAAGTTTGTTTTTCTTAGTTGCGCTTTAGTAGTTATTTTTAGTTAATAGTATGTTATAAATAGGAGGATCGACCCATTAGTGAAGGGTCGATGGTTGTTGTAAAGACCCTCATTTTTTGTTTTGTTAAGAACTATTTTGGAGCAGCCTTTAATTGGGAAGTCCTTTTGGGACCAAAGACAAGTTTGTGTTTTTATCAAATGCATGTATGATTGGATGTGGAGAAGAATTATTTCTTATTTCGTCTCATGAATGGATGTTGTAATGAGTAAGAGCTACTAAATCTATTGATAAGTTATTTGGTTCAATGTTTTGCAGTTCTTGTCTTAATGATGAAAATAAATCGTTGTGTGTTATTATGTGATTGATGATCATAGTTGAGTGAATTATTTTACATTCCATCGTTTATTGCATACGTGTTTTCTTTCGATAAATTGTATCTCAGTTAGTAATCGAGATACTCGCACAGTTAACGTTTTAGTACTAGGCCCACGATAAATGGTCAATGTCTGCATGCTAGAGTGAAATGGTTATCCCAAGCTCAGCCTTTTCTCCAGTAGTTAAGTTTGTTCCCACTTTGTCACTTAGTTGGTTTATACCGACTTCATATTATAACAATCCTACCTAAGAAAAAATACAAAAAAGAGGATGTCTGAACTAAAGGAGAGAGCCTTCACAAGAAAACATAAAGCCCATCGATTATTTCGGTCATATTGCAAGATCTGGAGAACAATTCCACTATTAAACATTGTAGAGTCCAATTGGGCCTCGGTGGTGGGTTTGGTTCCAACTGTTGAGTTAAAGGGATTTAAGACCCCTCAACGGAATTGGAGCTAGAAGGAGGGCTGAAGAATGAATTTTTGAATATATATTTTGCATAATACTCCAGACAGCCTGTAGATTCAAAACAGCCCACATGCATGGCTAGTCATTCCCAAGACAACCCACACATACTGAGTACTCCCGAAGCGAGTAACTCACCCACGAGGAAGAGCACATGTTCCCTGACATACCTTATGCTCTTCCTCACAAGGAATTGAATCAATTCAGAAGAATCACAAGAGCATACGCCCGATAGATCGATGTGTTTCCCTTAGCTTTGTTACTTCCTTGAAGAAAAAAAATAAGTAGGCCAGTGGTTGAATCCCTGGACCAGGTTTTCATGCACATAGTAGAAGACATAATAGATTTTTCCCTCACCGAAATTGAACATCCTCTTAATCTAATCCCCGAAACACTGGCCAGTAACTTCTCTAAGCCCGGCAAGTTTTCGGAAGAAGAAGGGTTTAACTCAGATCTGAAGACATGGAAGATAACCATGACCATGATGAATAAAGGGGAAACCCACCTCAAAATAATCAACCTTGGTTGGACAAATATGCTTTGGCCATCCCTGGATGAGCACATAACCTTCCTCGACAACTAGAGAAATTACTTCCTAAATTTGACCCTAAAACCTCAGGATTGCCCGAAGACCATATCAAGAAATTCATATTATCCATAAGACTTATGAATGTCCAACATGAAAACATGTTTTGTCGGCTATTCCCCTACACTTTCGAGAATTCAGCCTCCACGTGGTATTTTAACTTACCCGTAGGATCCATAACAAGCTAGACGAAGTTTCAAAAGAACTTTCTAGATAAATTTGCAAAAGAAACTACTAAAGGAGCATTGATGGTTGAGTTGTTCGCCGCCACCATGATTTCAAAGGAATGGGTCAAAGACTTTAATCAAATATTTACCACCATCTTAAATAAATTCCAGCCCGAGGCTAAACCTACTCAAGAGTTACAAATCAAAGTATACACTAATGCTCTCCCAGCTTTTATTTCCATGTTTGTGAAAAGGGCTGCCAAACTAACCTTAGATGAGAATTTTGAAGAAGCCAAAATGACAGAGTTCCAAATGAAGGGGTGTAAACAAGTCCAGGTATCAATAGTTAAGAAAGAAGTTCCACCTCCTCCCAGGAGAGGACTATTGCTTACTAGACCCCCAGGGAAACAAACAAAGCAAGCTCCTGAAAAGGGAAGTGGGGACATTTAAGACCTACAACGTATGGTCAAGAAGTTATCAAATGAAATCATAGACATGAAGATAAGTGCAGGGGAGGTAAACCAAGGCCAGAGGCCCTCTAAACCTTTTTTTCAAAATAAATC
>ML789354.1:137588-177753 GCA_009831015.1 Picea engelmannii
ATCTGGGGAATGTAGCATCTGAATCCTTCTGTACCTATCATCGGGAGAACCACTCTGAAAGAGACTTCCCCCAATGGGTGCATGCCATGAATTTGATGGCCAATCGATTTCTAGGCGAGGTCTCCCTAACCGAACAACCAAACGGATCAACTATAAATATCATCGATCAGGAAGAGGTTGATCCACTGGAAGAAATAGCCATACTGATATGGGACTCTGATTTACTTATGCCTTATGATGACCTATATGAAGTCTAGGAACCACACACGGAAGTTTCAGTTGTGCAAACATGAAGTAGGGGTCAATTGATCTCATACAACCTTGATACCACCCAAACTTCGGGAGGAAGATCAGCTCCCGATCACCTGAAAGCACCTTTTTCTCCCCAAAGAAACCCTATAAACATCCATACACGAGAATCACCCAATATGGATTAAAACATAGTATAAGATTTGAAGAAGTTGAAGGCTAATATATTAGTTATGGACATATGTAGAATCCCTCAGCAAAAAGACTTTATGTTACAAGCTTTGAAGTCAGTCACTAGTACATATCGTAAAAATTTCAACATTCTATTTGTAGCATTATGGAAAAAAATGGCCATGCTATCGAAAAATAGAGGAAATTTTAAATTGAGAAGGCTATACTATTTCGGAGTTGCCTTTAATTGAGAAGTCATTTTGGGACCAGAGACAAGTTTGTGTTTTCATCAAATGTGTGTACGATTGGATGTGGAGAAGAATTAATTCTTATTATGTCTCATGAATGGATGTTGTAATGAGTAAGAGCTACTAAATCTATTGATAAGTTATTTGATTCAATGTTTTACAGTTCTTGTCTTAATGATGAAAATAAATCATTGTGTGTTATTATGTGATTGATTATTAGAGTTGAGTGAATTATTTTACTTGCCATCATTTATTGCATATGTGTTTTCTTTTGATAAATTGTATATCAGTCAGTAATCGAGATACTCGCATGGTTAATGTATTAGTACTAGGCCCGCGAATGGTCATTGTCTGCACACTAGAGTGAAAGGGCTATCCCAGGCTCAGCCTTTTCTCCAGTAGTTAAGTTTGTTCCCACTTTGTCACTTAGTTGGTTTATATCGACTTCATCTTATATCAATCCTACCTAAGAAAAAATACAAAAAAGAGAACATCTGAATTAAAGGAGAGAGACTTCACAAGAAAACATAAAGCCCATCAATTATATCAGCCGGATTGCAAGATCTGGAGAACCATTCCACTATTAAACATTGCAGAGTCTAATTGGGCCTCGGTGGTGGGTTTGGTTCCTACTATTGAGTTAAAGGGATTTAAGACCCCTCAACAGGTTGTTATATGCATGTGAAGGTTGTTGGGTCTTTCATGACTTGGCACTTGATCTATGGTGTCTGATTATTACTAGTCAACCTCTTACTTTGAGATCCACCTCATCTACCTCAATCTATGGATGGTTGTAGCTATAAGTGCCACTTGGGGGGCTTTATTGCACATCTATTTTGAGGTTGATATGAGAATTTATGGTCCACTTCACATGATCACTCTATTTATTTATCCATTTATTTCCATTAAATATGGGGATATCCACTTGAGGTGGTTATTTGCATGTCTCCATGCCATTTGTTGAAGATGTCCACTTGAGGAGGGTGAATGCACACTTGTACATGCATATTGACGAGATTTCTTTGCACATTTCTCTATGCTATTTTGATGAGGGAATCCACACTTTTGGAGAATCTATTTGTTCTTCCACCACTACTTATACCTTGGGATGGTGACACATTGCCACATGGAGAACTATAAACACAGTCTTCATCACATTTATGGGGAGACCTAGTCTACAGGGCCACACATGGGTAAAATTGGTTATTATAGCACATATGTTGAGGATCTCTTCATCAATCCACATGTGGGACATTTCTAAGAGGGAATACTTGTGGATATATATCTATCTACTATTTTTGGATCATAGACATGGTCAATCCCCGAATCAATGAAGGTTCCCAACCACTTGGATCTACTTTTGGATTGTAGTTGTAACTAACTCCATATTTTATCATTGTTGACTTGTCTATTGGAGTTAGTTAGATGATGATAATATTATATTTGTTTTCCTAGAATATTTTGTTGTAACATTTTAGAGAAAATTGTGGATTTCAACAAACTTCTCATTACTTTTAGTAAGCAAGTTGTTGAAAGTATTATTTTATTATTATTCCTTGGAGAGAAAAGCGGATCTAGGAAAACAAATAACATTTTATTGTCAAGAGGAGATAGATCTTAAACTTATATAAGGGTTTCTCTCTCCCTTTGTTGAGGGGGATTTTTGGTGTGAGCAAAAGAAGATTCAATCTTGTGGAAATAAAGTGTTATTTTATTTTTTCTAAGCTTTTGATAGTGTACGTACAATTTTTTTAGGTGTGGAATATTGTTCTAGGTGCACCATTTGAAGCTCTATTTTGCAAGTTGATGGATTCCATAGTCAATCAAGGGCCAAAGATGAACATGACTACTATGTTGGAAAGGGCTAGGGTAATTGGTTTCTTCCCTCTTATCTCATCTCCCTTTTGTGTTGCTTACCTTCAAGATGAAAACATAATGTATTTGGTTCAATTTTCCATTACATTTATAGATAGTATTTGGTAGGGGCCACCCATATGATTTCCTTGAGTAGTGGATATAGCAACCAAATTGGGATTGTGGTTATGCACGTTATCTTGTTTTCCTACCACCCCCTAATTTTCTTTAAAACCACCCTCTAAAATTTCATACATGCCAAGAAAATAAAGTCAATGGTCTACCTTCATTCACCACCCTGAAAAACATAAAATCACAATTTTCCTTTTACTTTTTTGTTTTATGTTACTAATCTCTCTCTTGATCCTACTCCACACTACACGAATTGAGATTAGTTAACCATAGGGAAACCCCCTAGGCTAGGATCATCCAATTTAACCTAGTCTAAAGTGACAAAGGCAATGATACTAAGGTAACAATGGGTAGCTTGCCTAAGTTTCCCTTGGGGTCTCACACTTGTGATTAGGACTTTTTGCACCAAGTGAGAAACTAGGAAGTAACACTCCAGATCAACCACAATGGATAAGAATGGAAGAGTGAACCAATAGAATCCTATATACATATCATTTTAATGTTGGCACATCATCTAAGATAGATCCTTTAAGACAATTTAAGGAGATCCTGGTAAACAAGTATCCTTCATGTCTTCTGGAGATTGTGCCATATCCCCTAGAAATTCAAGTTGAGGATTCCAATCTTATTAGCAAATATTTAGTTGAGATGATTGAAGAAAATTTCTTGAAATATGTGAAATAGTTTCCAAAGACATGGGTTTGTTCTTTATTACATTTTAAAACTTGTTTGGTAAGACATTTTAAAACATCAATACACATGGTATTTACTTAGGTCAAGAGGACAAATCCCTGAAAAGATCATTAGCATTGCTGGTAAAGTTTAATGATACTTTGCAAGAGTTTTTTCCTCACTGAAAGTATCGAATATATATCATGGGTCCCATTATTATGTTGTCATTTTGAGGGTTTGTGAGATTGAACAATTTGTTCATTATTTTTCTGAGTTTGCGACCAAATGGGATTTTGGTGTTAACTGAATTTATCATTTCAAACAAGGTTATCATCATGTTTGTAATTCCTTCCCTATTTTGGATGTGTGCTACAAAAATATTGATCAATCAATAGTGTCACTTAGAAATACTTTTAGATCAAGATCCAAAGAGTTTCATTGATGATGATGGAATTGTTTTGAAGACAACTTTTGTTGTCAAACTAATCAAGTTTGTACCATTAAAGATAGATATGATATCAGGGTGCACAGTGCACATGATTTTCCTATCAAAATATTATTTGAGACTATGGATAAATAGGGGGTTGTTCAAATGTTGGGTTCTATGATAGTTTACTACACCATTTTGGTCAAAAGTCAGGATCCATTCCTCTGTTGTAAGTGCATTGGGAATTTATAAATGATAATGAAATTGTGTATGATTTTGGGGATGATAGTGTAGATTTGCATGGATAGTGCAGAGTGTCCCCAAAACCAAGGCCCTGTGTTAAATGTCCAATCTCCAATCTCTATATGTTGCTAAATTGAACTCCATAATGAAAACACCCTTTACATAAAGTTAAATAAAAGCTTCCTCTTGAATTTTTGGCTTCCATTCACAAAATATTCACTGACACACAAGACCATTTGTATTGTAAAAATTTTCTTGATCAACTACATCCTAAACAATAGGAAGAGTTAGGCTTGGAGCCCATTGGACCATAAAGTGATTCAGGGAAAGAGAACTATTATTGCTTATAAATTCTGGAAATTGAATTGTGTAATAGTTTTGAAACATCCATTGTCTCAAGTGGACCCTATGCTCGATCAAGGAGTTTACCAAACTCCCTGCTCTTGTGGAAAATCCTACTTTAGCCAAACTGGTAGGTTGGTCAAAACTTATCTCAAAGAACATATAGCTGACATGTTCCAAAATCATATCACTAAGTTAGCTATCGCATAACACTCCAACAAGTCAAAACACCTCATTTGTTTTGACCAAAGAAAAATCCTAGCATCAACACCTTATTACTCCTCACGTATCATTAGGGAAGCTTTCAAAATCAAAAGGAATCCTAACAATTTTAATCGAAAATACGTTGAAATGTTGTAACTACGAAGAATATTCTTATTATTATTGAGTTATTTTTATATAGATCAAATCATCTTTTGTGGATTGATCATGTTAAGTCTTGTATATGACCAAATCCCCTTTTGTGGATTGGTCAAACCATGTTTATATGGTGGTAAATGAGAAGTTGGCCCCTAGGGATAATTAAAGTGGTTATAACCACTAATTGGAGAAGTCAACCCTGCCTAGTGAAAAGACACAATTGTTTCAGGATTAATCCGTAAGTGCGGACACAAACCGATCTCCCTAAATCCACCTGGATCTAGAACAAAATAGGATAGAATAATACTATTTCCCTAGATCTAGACTATTGAATGAACTAAGAAGAAAGGATCATGTACATACCTTATGAACGCTTCCTCGGGTCTCTGTTGTACCAATTTCACTCCAATTCTCTTGCACCGTCAAGATCACAACAGTACAAACCAATCAAAGTGAAGGCAATTCAATATATTCAATAGCTAATCTATACATATGATCAAGGAGTTATGTAATAAAGTGACATCATCTTTATGGGAAAGGGACATATTACTGTATTAAATTGATAGAAAGTGAAACTTACAACCTGAGCCTTGATGTTGTAGATCTCCTTTCGATGGCTCCGAGCTCTGACACACACACTTGCTCATGCATGAAGAAAATCAACCACTTTTGATGATCTTTGTTATTGTCTCTAGTTGCTGTAGCATCAATCCTCCATATAGTCTTGCACTAATTCTCCAATCAATCTCTTGCTAGTTTGTTTCTAACCTTTTCCATGAGCCATCTCCTCAATATATAGGAGAAGATAGATTAGATACTTGGATAGGAAATGATCCCAAGATATCAAGAAAACCAGTACTTAGATAACCATTCGCTATCCAACTCATTCTTCTCGAAGATTCCCTTCTAGAAGGCTCGAGAACTTCATCTTTTTCCTCTTTAAAAAGATGTTCGCACCCTGAAAGTTAGGTATAGTGCGAACCTCTCGCACTCCAGCTTAATGCAGTCTACGAGAATCAGGGATTCTCGCAGGCAAATATATAGGTAGCCTGCGAACCTTCTTTAAAAGTGTGATTTCTAGAAGTAGACAAATGTAACTTTTCTCAGGAAAGTGTTCTTAAAGAGTTTGATTTTCCATCATCATTACATCATCATGAAAACCAAAATTGTGGATAACAGAATGCCCCCCAAAGTCTGAGAGTGGAACCAGTGACAGTCGATAGACTTTGTAAGTTGCATGTGTGTGTCAAGAACCAACAGCACATCTAGTCAGAGACCTACAAACATCCAAGCATCAATAGAATATCATATATATCAATTCTGAGGTAGGCAGTCCCATACTCAGATCATAGACTGATGACATCATAAACCAAGGTCATGGCCACCAATCATACACTGTGGATCCATGCTGTCACTATATAGCACAGCCACCTGAATACACTGTGGATCTGTGCGACAAATTTTCAATCAAGATGACATAGCCACGAAACATACACAATGGATCTATGTGTCGCAAATTATACATACTCCATCGCAACCTAGATCACAAAGACAATATCCAGGGTCTTCAATCTCATCACCCAAAGTACGAATCTGACCATGTGATTACACTTGTTGAAGTCGAACATGGCAGAAACCACTTGATTACCGATCATTGATGTAACCGTTAACAAGTGCGAGGGAAATCACCATTGATGTCAATGACTCCCAAGGTACTATAGTACAATCCATTGACCGTGAATAAATGAGTTGATGTCGAACACCCGATGGAATCTCTCGATCAGGGGTCAATGATGTAAACCCACTATCAAAAGCGAGAAACTTGCCATTGAGGCATGCAAGCTTCAAGGTACCAAATAATTTCTAAGTCTTGATTCCAGATAATGTGCTGAAGTCAATGGAACAAAACTCGTCATAGGAGGGCCTTGATGTATCCCCCATCAATGACATGAAATGAGTAACATAGTTTGAAGGTGAAACAGAGCATGTAGCAATTGGACTTTGGACACAAGGAAGGCCGACACGGAATGAATGGATAACTGCAGATGGCCGACTCAATATAATTTTCGAATGGACTTCTCTTGAACATATGAATGACACGACCAATGATTTGGCAGCATTGACTCAAATACGACACATGGAAAGACCTTATTATCAAATCGAATGAGAGACAAATGGATTTCCCAAACCAACTTCAAAGATGAATAGGGGGTGTCATGTTCAAGAGCGACACTTATTGCCAATTAACACAAAGATGAAACATATCCCTTTCCCAAATTTTCCCCCACCATTTCTGGCAAGTACCTCTTTATTTTTACGCAAGCTTGAAGAGGGTCACATATGCTTGTTGATATAATCTCATCCTTCGGACGAGTTTTGTAGTCGCCAATTTTGTTTCAGGATTAATCTGTAAGTGCGGACACAAACCAATCTCCCTAAATCCACCTGGATCTAGAACAAAACAGGACAAAATAATACTCTTTCTCTAGATCTAGACTATTGAATGAACTAAGAAGCAAGGATCATGTACATACCTTATGAATGCTTCCTCGGGTCTCTGTTGTACCAATTTCGCTCCAATGCTCTTGCATCGTCAAGATCACAACAGTACAAACCAATTGAAGTGAAGGCAATTCAATATATTCAATAGCTAATCTATACATATGATCAAGGAGTTATGTAATAACGTGACATCATCTTTATGGGAAAGGGACATATTACTATATTAAATTGATAGAAAGTGAAACTTACAACCTGATCCTTGATGTTGTAGATCTCCTTTCGATGGCTTCGAGCTCTGACACACACACTTGCTCATGCATGAAGAAAATCAACCACTTTTGATGATCTTTGCTATTGTCTCTAGCTGTTGTAGCATCAGTCCTCCATACAGTCTTGCACTAATTCTCTAATCAATATCTTGCTAGTTTGCTTCTAACCTTTTCCATGAGCCATCTCCTCAATATATAGGAGAATATAGATTAGTTACTTGGATAGGAAATGATCCCAAGATATCAGGAAAACCAGTACTTAGATAACCATTTGCTATCCAACTCATTCTTCTCGAAGATTCCCTTCTAGAAGGCTCGAGAACTTCATCTTTTTCCTCTTTAAAAGGATGTTCGCACCCTGACAGTTAGGTATAGTGCGAACCTCTCACACTCCAGCTTAATGCAACCTGTGAGAATCAGGCATTCTCACAGGCAAATATATAGGTAGCCTGCGAACCTTCTTTAAAAGTGTGATTTCTGGAAGCAGACAAATGTAACTTTTCTCGGGAAAGTGTTCTTAAAGAGTTTGATTTTCCATCATCATTACATCATCATGAAAACCAAAATTGTGGATAACAACAACCATAGCACCTCCCAGCTAGTACAAATAAGAGATGATATACCTCATTCTCTCACGTACTCAACCACTCATCTAGTGCGCATATTTTGGAGGTTGTTGAAGTTGCGAGAAGAAGGAGAGAGAGGCCCATGCTCAGTTTTGGATTTTATTGGTGGTGTTGTCTTAAGTCTTGGAATTGTATTGGAAATCTATATTAAGGAAGTTTTGTTGTGTTTTCTCCCCCTTGAGGGTTTCCCGGGATAAATATTGTGTACCTTGTGATTGTGTTTCTTTCAGTGATCCTCACTATGTTGTTATTTTGGAAATGCATTGAATGCTCCAGTAAAATGAAAGTAAACCTAATAGCAGCATCTAAAAATTAACATGGGATCAGACTTGAACTGAAAAGAGCACCTTTCACTAGGTAACCAAAAACACCATTGTTGTCGTATAAGAAAATTAGGGATTTTTATTGGAAGGGAAATTTTGACTAATAACCACCTATGGAAGTGCTCCCTACCCTAGTGAATCTTTTGGTGGCTTGAACACAACTTTTCAGTGGCCAGATTCTCTAGAAAACCAAAACCTAGTTTTGGCTGGTACCAGAAAACCAAGAAACCAAAACCAGTACCAGAAGTACCATTCCAAAATTTCGCAAATCAAGTTTCAAGGGGTAAAACTTGGAATTTTTTAAAATAGACAACTCCAGCCTACTCACCTCATCCCAGTGAATCTACTCCTTGGATCATAATTCCAAAATATTAAGTTTGAAAAATTAGGGTTTCCTCATAAAACCCTAAGTTGCAGTGGCAATTGAAGTTGCAGTATCAGTTGCAGTTGCAGTTGCAGTATCAGTTATAGTTGCAGTATAAGTTGCAGTTGCAGTGGCAGTACTAGCACTAGTTTTAGTACCAGTTACAATTAAAGTTTTTGTGAAGTATTGGGACTATTGTTTTATTGTCCTAGTATGTCTTACCCTAGCAAGATATTGTCAGAGGTATGTGTTGAGGAAAAGATATGAAATGATCTTACTCAAGCATTTTCAGATTCTGCTTGGCTAAAGAAAAATAGACAGGAATGTCACCCTATGTTTATATCCATCAAAAATAAAATCCTAACTCACAAGTATTGATTACAAGTGCTTAGGCTAGTCTTTTTTTACAAATAAAACCTTGCTAGAAATTCATTTTAATATGATTTTCTGAATATAATAGTTGCTGAAATAAATGTAGAAACAAAAGTAAAGATACCAAGATGATAATTAAGACAGATGAGACATAAAGCAATCCTTTATTTCATTCCAATTTACCAAAGAGTCATCCTCTTTACAAAATTTCATGCATAAATTTTGGACCAAATTCAAACTTAGACATCCACGATGGAACATACAAAAGGACCTCTGACAGAAAATCAAAAACTGAACTCTAAAAGTTGGATCATCTTGCCACAGATTGTTTCCCACTCGACTCTACACAATAGCCTTTGTCAGTCATGAAAACTAATTCACAAAAAGACAAGTTTACACAGACTATCAAAGGTACATCAACACCTCTGAAAAAAAAGTGTCTGAATGATGTGATTCAGCCCTAAATCTTGTTGTCTACAATAAGACCCTGCTATCATAAAAAATAATTAGGCTTGTGATGAATTAAGGAATGAATGAAAATTGAACTATCTCAACATAAACTCAAAGAGCAAACCTTAGTGTGCTTCTCCTTCTATCCTCCTTTGTTCCTTCCTTTCATTTTTCCTTTAAACAAATTAGAATTGGTTGAAGTAGTTGAACTACCTCGTTAGTAAAGTTAACTAAAGACTCAACCAACTTCTTAGTTAGGGGGAAAAGTAATAATCATAATAAGGGTTATAAATAAATAATCACTAGTAGGTGGGACCCCTTGTGACTCCCTTTAGCTTCTTAACAATCATAACATAACTAGTTAATTAAGAAAAACACCCCTCCTTGTGACTCCCATCATCACATTAACATTTGACAATTTATCTCATTGATATTGAAATTATTTTCAAAAAATATATTACTCATATATCCCAAAAAACATGTTGTCCAAAAATCTGAAGTCAATTGTTCTCACCAATAGACAAATAAATAAAATTTAAAATCCATATTTCCCAGTCTGTGAGGAATTCTTTCCTTCGTTACTGCTATCACCTTTTAAACTCTCTGAATTTTCCTTAGGTTGTGTGGAGCCTTTAGGCCTAATCTTGCCAATCACAAGAGAGCAATCGTCCCTCCATTGCATGTGGGAGGACATTGATTTATCAGAATCATTTGAAAGTGAGAAAGGGGCAGCAGTGGATTTCCCTTTGACAGAGGCATAGTGGGCCTTGGTCTTCAACCTTTTTATTTGAATAGCTCATTCCTGTATGCATAATTGATTAGCAAATAGTTCCCTTAACAACCATACATGACAACTCTTTCAAAATATGAAATAGACTTTGGCTCAACAACATATCAGAGTCATGTAATCCAATCCATCCAAATTGTTTAACTATTGTAGATGAGCAGGGGGTGAGAAAAAAGGTCATGGGATATGAAAGGGGTTTGTATTGAGCAAAAAATGATAAAATGAGAGGGAAAATAATTATGGTTACTACTCAAAGACAACAAAAATCAATTGTAATTTAAATCCAAGAATATATCACTGTGTTCCAACCAAGAAACTATGATTTCAAACTGTTTCAAAATAGAATTCTCTTAATTGTATTTAATTTTTAAGAACAGGGAGTGACAAAATGGATGTGGGAAGGCAAGGGGGTTGTAATTAGCAAAAAGTGAAATAATGGTAGGTAAAGAGAGCGGGTATTGTTCATAAAATTAATCAAGTAATCCATAAAATCATTTTGTTACATGAAATAACACCAACTAAATGACCTATGTGATCCCCAAAAAAAATTACTATGTATAGTTCAAACAATTATGTGCATTAATTTGCTCACTGTTCAAAATCAAATATTTAACATAGTGTCATCAAACAAGGTAGTAGGCACTCCACCACAACCTGTAGGGGAGCTATGTTTCATCTCACTATCCATTTAATATCTTAAAACAATTCCAAAATGAATACACATTCAATTATTTCCACTGTTCAGCACCAACTTATCAACCACTGCCCACGAATTATTTCAATTATCAAATACAGACACAAAAATCGTGCCCGATCTCGTCCACTAATTTGTTTAATAAATTAATTGTAATGATATTATACTATCATAGATCCTATGCCTATCTCTGCTATGAAACATAATATTCATCAATACACATAACGGACAACCAAATACAACCATAAATATTTTAAATGCAAAGATCTTGACTTGTGATGTAGACCCCCCTTCTCTCCTAAGGGTTGTGTGACCTCCTGGTCTAGGATCGATCAAGAAACTGAGTCTGACTGACTCTTTAGGCCTCTGCTAGACCCCAAACCCACTTACACAAGTCCTTCCTCCAAATGCACAGGTTGTATAAGACCCGTTGGTTCTCTTCTGAGCACTGTTCAACTTACACGCTAACCAGGCGCTAGCCTTTCTCTGGCTAATCCCCTTCCTTCTTGTGACCACAGCTATGACCGCTCACCTAACTCAAAAGACGTTCACAATTTCACGTGTCGGGCCTTTACATGTGAGTCACTTCAACTCTCTCGATCTCTGAAATCCCGACAGGAGCCTAGCAGATGCTAGCCCCTCTATTCTCCTTCACCAATGTGACCCTTCGCTATGACCATGGGCCAATCCTTCTAAGCGCCTCGCAATTTCGCATTTCACGACTTTGCACCTTGTGAATTCTGCTTTCTCACCCCTCTGAAACCTGAACTTGCAAGTTCCACTTATGAGATCAATGGTCTACAATCCCCGCGATCCAATGGTATTGATCTCCTTTTCGTGTATTGGGACTTCGCGTTTCATGAATTTGGAGGACTGCTCACCTCACTTCTCCCAATATCTAGACTCTCGATATCTCCTTCCCTCAAAATGAGTCAATGGTCTAGATATCTCTTCTAGTCAACGGCTCAGATCTAATCACAAACTCAAATTCCATGAGTTCCTAGAACTCTTACTTCTGACTCCCTCAGATGTGAACCTCCAACTGGACCAGATCTATGGTCTACGATCTCCCTTTGATCGACAACTATGATCAAGTCATGAACTCAAACTTTGCGAGTTCTCATGACATTCACCCTTAGTTTCTCTAAACTGTGAATCAATGAAATGTTGATCCCTCGCCTTGTGTCCTCTGTGACAAATGAGCAATCCCGATGATTTCAGAACTTCGTAACCCATGGCTCTAGTGTGCTTTCAACGAGTTAATGTTAGAGAACTTTACCTTGATCGGAAGGCTATGATCCTTTTACACTCAGACCAAACGGTTGAGATCTTTCCTCCCTTGCACTTATGCTTTCTTCAGACTTAGAATATTTTCTAAGTGCTCAAAGGTTTCGAACCTTTTCTCCTCTGACAAGTCCGACTCTTGGACCTCATTAACACTTATGAAAAGTGGTGTTCCTCCTGATCTTGGTCTTGTGAAGACTTTGACTTCCCATACACTCCTTGCATTTCAGGGATTTCGATAACTCCGATCCAAAGGATTTCTTGAAGAGAAATTCTTCTCTCCCTCCTGGTGTTCTCCTTTTCTGATTCTCCGACTTCTTGTAAAGTCCCTTCGACACTCGGTCGAATCTTGGATCTATGCACTCCTTGCACTAGATCTTTATCCAAGGGTTGGATTATTGCGGATGACTGTGCATGTCTTGCACCAGTCTCTTTTCACTCTTTGCAAAGGGAAAGTTTATGAGCTTTGGAATCAAAACAGATCCCATTAATGCACTCCTTGCATTCTGTGTGCACACCTTGCACCATTTTCAATAAAAGAGAAACAATTCAAACTTACCCTAACATTCATAGTGCCATCTACTCATAATGAAATTCATTCATTCATTCATGAAACACAATAATAGGGAATTGCAAACAATGTCCACACCATGCATTGGGTCAATTTTCCTCTATTATATTCCAAAATGAAAAATGGTTACAACTGTAAATAAACAAAAAAACTACTGAAACTCAAAAATATCCTCCTAACTTCTATCTAATTTTCTTCTACTAACATCTAGCCTCATTTGGGTGTAAAAAACCTCTATTTATCTTAGAGGGCTCTTAGGGTTCCCCCTGACTACTTGTCTACATCAAAACCTAACCTATGACTATCTTAGTCCAGTCGCATTCCAGAGTCATAATGGAAACTCTCGCTTTGCTCACGATTGTTTAAGTGTGTCTCAAAGGGTAATTCTGGCGTTGGGTTCAAGCATGGCTCAAAAGATTAATTTCAGCGTTGAGTTAAGGCGAACTTCAAAAATATCTGTTGTAAATGCCAGTGTTGAGATCCTGTATAGATTCATAGATGCTAATAGGTCTTTCTCTACGTGCTTTCCAATGATGCTCCTGCATCAACTTTCCATTTAAACTCACAGACAGCCATCACCATTCAACACATACTATGTTGTGGAATACAAAGACATCCAATCAAAACGCAAGAGTATTTCTGTGACTGTATAGGTTCAATCATTTTGAATCTAAACAACCATAATGTTGGGATATCAATAAATATAACAAGGTAGCAACAATAAGCATGATCTCATCCCATAAATTGATCAAATTGCAACAAAACCATTTTGTTTAAAAAACCTGTGACCATCTCTGAGGGCGCAACCAATAATATCCATAGCTTACACAGTGGATGGTCTTACCATAATCACCACGATTGCAATACTCCCATTGCAATTAAAACACACAGTCATATTAATCAAAAACTCAATCCTAGTATGTTGTAGGAATGCCACACTTACCCACACATCACGCATGAAGCAATGTTGTGACTTAATCAATTAAAAATGGTGTTGGGTTATTAATTCAATAATCACAAGGACAGCGACTGTGTATTCGATTTAATGAATCATCCAATTAACCATGTTGAGATTATCCATTCAATTATAATAACAAATGTAATGACTAGATACCAAAACCAACACCATTGTCACATAATCAACAGGGCGAGCCAGTAATCAACTCTCTCGAAAATACATCAACAACTCATAAAAATCAACAGTATACCCAACGGGCCATGACGGCTCCCTCTATCAAAAACATGGGCTTGAGAAAACAAGGGTTTGCTCTGTGGACCAACACAGGGAGACTGAAGTCAACCCCCAACACCAGGTGAGAACCTCCAAGACCAATGGTGCACACACATGGTGTACCACAAATAACTTCGCAGACAGGGTGGCAATTCCTGTGATAGGAGAGATTATGAACAGATGAGCAAGACTTAGTCCTGGTCCTATAATAACAATTAGAACACAGGGTATAACCCTCGTGGTTTTCCCAATTGACCAACTAACAACGCTGAGATGGAATAGAGCCAAGAAAAATCAATATAACCCATTATGCAACCATTAGTAGCATGAACAAACCATACCCAAGTGAAACAATGCACAGGGACATAAGACGTTTTAAAAACCCAGTAACCCTAGAGTAGCAAAGGACTGGGTATGGTGATGCGAATGCATGGAGACAGCCAGCCAATCTAGACCAAATAAAACCCTCCAACTAAAACCAGCAAGGATGATAGAGAACCTTTATGGCTGCTAACTCCCAGAACGACCAATAACATTGTGACTTCAAATATTATTTCAATGAAAACACCAACGATTCATCCAGCAAAATATCACAAATTTACACAATTTCCAGACTTAAGGAAAGCACAAACCCATACATCCTGAGCCAATGTCTATTTCATAACCAGAGTAAATTCATGGATGACGAAAAGACATACCTGTAACCAAGAGCACCTTAAAAATGCAAGCTTGACGAGCGGTTCTTCCTCTTCTTGAAAGTCAGGGCCTAACCACAGCAAAGCGCAGTTGAACAATAGCCAAACTAGGCTTGTGGCCAGTGGAAGGAGTAGGAGTGACGTGTAGTAAATGCATGTCACCTCCATCCCCACTCATTCAATTCCTTAGTACACACTAGCCAGCTTCTCATTAACACATTCAATTAAACCATCCATCCATCACTTTTTCAAACGCGCCACCCACATCACCTCTTACCATTTCCAACTATAAAACAATGCATATCAACCATATTTCCATATAACTCCATAAATCGCATAGCTATTACTTTGTTAGCTAGGGTTACAACGATCATTTAAACTTCAATGCATGTAGCATAAGAGCATAGTTCGACCCATCCCTTTGCATTTTGTTTTAGGTTGCGTTTATTTCCTTTCAATTGCTCTTATGTATTGTTGCTAACATGTTTATTGTGCAGGTGTCACAGTAAGGGATCCTTGAATAGAAAGCGATGTTAACAATGGGTAACATAGGTCGTTGTAACATAAAATTTTAGCCTATAGCAGTAGAAAAAACACATAATATGCCTTATTCATCATCCAATTCTCGCCATTAGAACCAACACATAATAAGCCCTATCCATCGCCAATAAAAACAAGATCTCATCAACCATGTAAGCAGTGTCACACAGTGGCACAAACATCAAATAAGAGCCAGATATTTTCTCCCAATCCGCAAGGGGGTCCCACCTACTAGTATTTTTTATATTGTTAGCTTATAATAATAGGCTTTAGCAATACTTTGCGGGAAAAAACCTCATTGTGATTTTAATCGTCAACAGTACGTACTTACATGTGTTTAGAATGTATCATTATTCTAAAGGGTATTTGAAGGAGAAAGGAACTTTTGACAAATCAAAGATCTAGAAGGATCTCAGATCCAACACATTCATAGGAACTATGCACCTCGAGTTTGATCATTTTGATATGAATCTATTTGTTATGACATTATTTTGACCTTATGACCATTTAGGTTGTATGTTGAAGCTATGACCATCATACTAAACATTGGTCAAAATTAAAGTCAAGGTATTAGATTGATTAAAGTTGAGATTATAGAGTTTATTTTCTAACCCAACCTTCTGTCAAGAAAGCATATTGTCTTCGTACAAAAGACAGGTTGAACAGATCACTTGACATCTTGAGTGAAGGAGACTTGGAAGAAAAGAAACACACTCATTCTTGAGAAAAAGAATACAGGTTCC
Organism: Picea engelmannii; assembly: GCA_009831015.1. NCBI lineage: Eukaryota > Viridiplantae > Streptophyta > Pinopsida > Pinales > Pinaceae > Picea > Picea engelmannii. The sequence continues at coordinate 153,738 of ML789354.1, forward strand.
AGGTTTGATTAAATTAAGTTGATAAGATTCAAATTTGCATATGTCAAGTTTGACAACTTACAAGTAAATGTTATAGTTGTGATAATAATCTTTAAAAAGTTTTATACTTGGTAGCATGTGAGCATTGTCAAGATATAACTAACATCTCCTCCAAAAAGAAACTTCTTGTTTTGTTTCCATGTTACCATGGAGGAATGATTGATCACAACACCAGAAGAGTGTTTCTCTCATTATTATTGTACTTCTTACCCTTTACCCTTGTTTCAGGCAGGTCACAAGTGATAGCTCTAAAGGAGCTAATGTGACAATTGTTCTCGTCGTTGTTTTATTATTAGTATAAAGAATGTTATCCTTGTCTATTGTTTCTCCCTTGTTGTTCTTGTTCTGAGTAGGTCACAAGTGATAACCTGGAGGAAGATATAGTGATAGTTGAAGGAGACAACATACTAAATGAGACATGAAGCAGACTATCCAAGTCAGATACATGATCGAATACATATGTGTACCAAAGAAGATGAAGGAGAAGATACTTTTAAGATACAGAGTATCTCATATGGAGATTGATTATGAGGAGAAGAAGGCTCCAAATATGACCAAACATTAGAACAAAATTCATAGTAGACTTGGTCAAAGAATAATGAAGCCACCTTGACAAGAAGCAAAATTTGTTTGAAGTCTAACTCGACTTTTCATATTAATACTTGGTACTCAACACCAAGTATATCATGCATAAGTTTTCGTAAACTTAGACTCAGAGTAAGCCTGATCTCATAAAGGATCATATGAAGAGACATATTCCAGGATTGGTAGACAGAGACTAGATTATAACTTCAGGAGACATGAAATCTCCTGGGAATATTCGCTTATTTTAGTAACAGAGAAGGAAGCTAGTCAGAAGAACTAGGATTTGGATTTTTCCTTAAGATGAGAAAGGAAGTCAATGGTGACTTCCAAGATTGATCTAACATATCAAGCATGTTGCGTATAATAGCCTAAATATGTACAAAATTGATTTGTGTCCAAAGGATTCTCCAAGCAAGAGGGAGAAAACTATGACGAGACACTTAATTGAAGAAATAGTTCCAGTATTCATGAAGACAACCAGAACAACCATGGTTCTAATATAGTATGATATTCGGGGGGAGCAATCGCCATATTTGAGATTGATTTATATCCAGTGCTAGTTTGTGCAGCACATTAGTCGGGTTATGGAGACATGACTATGTTAGCAGATAGAGTTACCTCCATGAAAAAAGAAGAGCTACTTTCAGTGTCAGTTATCGAGCCACTCTTAGTTTCCGATGAAGCTATTATCGTGAAAGAGTAGAAGATTTACTCTCAAATTTTAGCAGTCACAATGAGAATGGAGCAGTGATTCTCAACTTTAGAGAAGCTGCAAGGTGAAAAGTACCAATCCAAGAGGAACAGTTGCAGAGAGAGTAGAGGACATACTCTCAGGTAGTGAGACAGATAGTGTTTTGCAGAAAGCACATAGAGCTAGAACATGACTGTGCATATTAAGTTGTAGCTGAGAAAGTGTACTATGTTGGTACAAAGTGATGTGAAAAAATTTGTTTTGAAGTTGAAGATAGAAAGACTCATGTCTACAGGTTGAAGAAATCTCTATACAGGTTAAAGAAAGCTCCTAGAGCTTGGTATGGAAGAATTGATAGTTTCCTGATGAGCTTGGGCTTTACCAATAGTAAAGTTGATTCTAAACTTTACTTCAAGGATATGAATGATGATCTAGTTATATTTTTGTTGCATGTAGATGACTTATTCTTAAATAGAGAAGAAAATATCATCACAGATTGGAAGAATAAGCTCATTGCCGAATTTGAAGATGAAGGACCTAGGCTTGATGTTTCTTAGGTATTGAAGGTTGACAGAGCCTAGAGAATATCTTCCTTAACCAAGGGAAGTATGCAGTTGAAATATTGAAGAAGTTTGATATGTTAGAGTGTAAATCCATGAACACACCCATGGAAACAAAGTTAAAGCTTTTGTTTGATACTTTGTCGGAATTGGTTGATGTTACTCTGTACAGACGGATTATTGGTTCATTGATGTATCTTATGAATACCATGCCAGATATATGTTTTATTGTGAACACCTTGAGTAAGTATCTGGTAGATCCCAGACGTGGTCACCTTGTAGTTGCAAAACATGTGAAGAGATACCTTAAGGGTACATTGGAATATGGTCTCTATTATACTAGAGATCATGACTTCAGATTGTTTACATATACTGATTCAAATTGGGCTGGAAGTGTTTCCGATAGAAAGAGAACTTCAAGATGGTGTTTTAGTATGGGATCATCCATGACTTCATGGCAGAGCAGGAATCAATCCAGTATTTCTCTCAGCACGGCAGAAGTGGAATACATTGCAGCATGTTCCTCCAGTTGTGAAGCCATATGGCTTTGAAAATTATTGACAGGTCTGTTCGACATGGAAATGGAAGCCACCATGATTATATGTGATAACCAGAGTTGTATAAATATGATGGAGAACCTAGTGTTCCATGATCAATCAAAGCACATAGAAATCTAGTATCACTACATTCATGATATGATGCAGAGGGGAGATATAAAGCTCCAATATATAGATGAGCAGGTTGCATATGTGTTGATCAAGCCTCTATCTCGTCTAAAGTTTGAATATTTTTTAGACAAGCTTGGTATAGTCCAAAAGGACCTCCCTTGAAAGGGGGAGTGATGTTGATGATACTATGGTATCTTGACCAATAGCAGGTAGCTCAGTTAGGATTTTATATCCTAGGGGACTAATCATCCCTGGACAAATCTCGAAGGTCTGGTAAGGATGGTCTATCATAGTACATGTGGATGTATATGCAAACTTTGGTCAGTAGTGGTAGCTTCGTTATGATTTTTATATCCTAGGGAATCTTATGATTCTTGGTCAGATCCTGAAGGTCTGGTAAGGATAGTCTGTCAGAGTACCACGTGGTAGCTCTGTTAGGATTTTATATCTTAGGGAATATTATGATTGTTGGGCAGATCCCAAAGGTCTGGTAAGGACGGTCTGTCAAAGTACCACAAAATGTTGTCATTGCATCTGCTTCATTTTATTGACATATGATGATGATGTTGTTATCTCAGCCTCGTGCTGATGATGTTGTTGATGATGTTATTATCACAACCTTGTGTTGATGATGTTATTATCTCAGCCTTGTTTTGATGATGTTGTTGATGATGTTATTATATCATCCTCATGTTGATGATGTTGTTATCTCATCCTTGTGTTGATGATGTTATTATCGCAGCCTTGTGTTGATGATGTTGTTATCTCAACCTTGAGTTGATGATGTTGTTATCTCAACCTCGTGTTGATGATGTTGTTGTTTCAACCTCATGTTCATGATGTTGTTGTCTCAACCTCGTGTTCATGATGTTGTTGTCTCAACCTCGTGTTGATGATGTTGTTGTTTCATCCTCATGTTGATTATGCTAATTGAATCAGCCTCGTGTTGTCGATGATGTTGTACTAGCCTCATGTTGTTGATGATGATGTACATGCCTTGTGTTGATGAGATTGTTGCTCTAGCTTCACTCTATTGATGATGATACTTCAGCTTCATGTTGATGATGATGATGATGTTGTTGTTGTTTGAGCTTCATGCTGACGATGATGATGATGATTCTATTCCAGCTCCATGTTGTGAATAATGATGATGATGATATTCCAGCTCCATGTTGTGAACAATGATGATGATAATACTCTAGCTCCATGTTGTGAACGATGATGTTATTGATGATGAGAAAAATTTCCAATGATTTATACATGTGTTGGTTAGTGTTCTATATGTTGATGATGTTGTTTCCATCTCTCTCATGATGATGTTTTATTGGGTAATGCCAGTAGAATACCCTTCTTGTTAAGGGGGAGTGTTGAAATATTGTAACTGCAAAGAATATTCTTATTATTATTGAGTTATTTTTATATAAATCAAATCCTCTTTTATGGATCGATCATGCCAAGTATTTTATATGACCAAATCCCCTTTTTTGGATTGGTCAAACCGTGTTTATATGGTGGTAATTGAGAAGTCAACCTCTAGGGATAATTAAAGTGGTTATAACCACTAGTTGGAGAATTTGACCATGCTTGGTGAAAAGACACAACCCTAGCACCTTCCAGCCAGTATAAATAAGAGATGATATACCTAATTCTCTCACTTACTACTCATCTAGTGCTCATCTTTTGGAGGTTGTTGCAATTGCGAGAAGAAGGAGAGAGAGGTGCATACTCAATCTTGGATTTTCTTGGTGGTGTTGTCTTAAGTCTTGGAATTGTATTGGAAATCTATATTAAGGAAGTTTTATTGGGTTTTCTCCCCCATAAGACTTTCCCAGGATAAATGTTGTGTACCTTGTGATTTTGTTTCTTTCAGTGATCCTCCTTATGTTGTTATTTTGGAAATTGCATTGAATGCTCTAGTAAAATGAAAGTAAACCTAATACCAACACCTAAAACTTAACAAAAGATGGATACAAAGTTATTCATTCTTGGAAGCCTACATGATCCACCATCTAATTCAATAGTATGTTTCTCTCTTTCTAATCTAATATTCCTTACCCTTTGGATTCCTATTCACTCTTCATTACTTTGTGTCCCTATATGGTTTTGGATTTCTAATATTCACTTGCTTAGGTAATCTCTTTCTCTGATATTTTAATTCTAATCTCTATAGTCCTTACTTTTTTCCTTTTTATTCTTATTCCTATATTTAGTTTGTGCCTCTCTTATTTAGTCCCTGCTTCTCTCATTCTTAGCCCCTTCCCTTTCTCCTTTAAACCTTCTCTTTGTCTTGTATTTAATTTATTTTCACACCCTCTTTCCGCCTTTTATTTAATTTATTTCTTCTATCATTTCTAACAACCACAAAGCCCCCCCCACCCCACCTCCATTTCTTCCAATTATTTAACTTCTTTATAAACCTTCTTTTAGCCTTGCATTTAATTTTTACCTTTTATAATTTTAAAGCTCCCCCCACCAACTCTTCTATTTCCTCTAATCATTCAATTTCTTTCTTTTATTTTTAACCCATCTCCTTTTGTCTAAAATATTTAATGAACCCCACCCCACCCCACCCCCCCCAATAAACACACACCTATTTATCCCTTTCTCTTTTATCCCTTTCTCTTGATCCTTATCCCCCTTTTTATCCCTCTCTCTCTTTTGATCCTTATCCCCCCTTCTTTTTCAGCTTCCTTTATTTAGTAAATTGTATATTCACCTCTTTGACTATTCCTTTTTTACTTTTACATTTTAATATTAATTTATTTAATTTGACTTTATGCCTCACCCATTTTTAGAATATTTCAACATTATATTAACAATATTTCACAATGGATAATAAATTTTGAATCTTATATAATATGTATCAAGGATTACTTTTTTCTATCATTATTATAGCTTTATTTGGTTCCCTAATGATGGGTGGAGTGTCCACTTGAAACATTGGACATTTCAAAACTATTACATAGTTCAATTTCCAGAAGTTTTAAACATTATCATGGATAACTATGGAAACATACATACTCAAAACCATTAGTACTACTAGCTTTCATTGCCTCATTGAAGTAAACTTTAGATCAACCACTCGAGGGAACAAACTTAAGCACACCTCTACTAGAATTACCTACAAAATCAGAGGGAAGAGCCATAGAGGAGTTCAATGAAGAGGAATATTCGAGCAAGGAGGGAGAACCCACAAACTTTTTGGATGAGGATGATGAGAGGATTGTTTCCATGTAGAGAGGAAACACCCTCGGGGAAACCACTATAGGCTAAGTGATCAAATCAAAAGGGATAGAAAAGAAGGGAGATGATCTCATAAGGAGTGTCAACCGACTCATGGAGGTCTAGAGGAAAGATACAACAAGAATCTAGTGCCAAATTCTAATGGTTATGCTTCCATACCTACACACAGAGCTCCTCATGCTCTTTACACAACCAAAAAAATATGAAAATGATGTTGAAATAGACTTTAGTGCATGTTAGAAAGGAAGTCTCGTCTAATTATTTGCTTGAACCAATAAATGTTGTTTGACATATACAATTTGAATCTCAACCTTTTCTTAGGAAAATGAAACCTTGCATTTTAGTCTACATACAAATTTAAGCCTAAAAATTACATGGTGAAAGAGGTATGTAGAGTGTTATTGTTTTTTGATAATATTTGCTTTTTTATTTTGGTGTGCTTTATTTTGTTCTTTAAAACATTTACCAAAAATTTACCCATTATGGGCTTTTCTTTGCACCTTGTGTATCTCATTCTATATTACTTCAGAAATTATATAAGGAGGACTTAAGCCTTTCAAAAGACCTTGATACTCCAGAGATAATTCATGGAGAAGAGATCTTGTCAACTGGATCAAAAATTTTAATGGAGGTGTATGTTCAATTTATAATTATTAACCTTCAGGTTTTGAACATACCAACTTTGGCCTCTACATAACTGATAAGTAAAAGAGATGAAGGTAACATGTACTGAAAAAATATATCTATTTAAATATTCGAAGGCAATTAAATGGTAAATTATCTTCTACAACATGCCATGTGTAAGCTAAGTGTGTGTTTTCTTTAATAGAAATTTGTAGTTTCTATTACAAAGTTGTGGTTGAATTTTTACAGAAACAAGTAGTTTTCTATTTGAAAGTTGCGGTCGAACTATACAACATTGTAATGCAAAATTTTAGTTATTTTTTCCCTTGGCTTGAATTCCAAAAGAAAGGTCTTAACAATAGAGATAGAATGTGGCTTGCCATCCCAATTCCAGGAATTTAAGTTTTGACTAGTATATTGCCTTAAAAATTGAGAAGTAAAAGCGAAGTGCAACAAAAATTGTACTAAAACGAAAACATAAATTTAAATAAATTCATGCTCTTGACAGGTTTCAATTTGCATGACCACCCTGGGACTCCAATTTGACATTTTGTAAGTGCACTGCATTGGTAATGTTGGTTGTGGTTATGTGGTTGGCTTCTATATATAATTCAATCATCTTTGAGGACTAGGTAAAGTGTTGAAATGATACTCTAAGGTTGTAGATAAGTTGCAATGGGAGTATCCCTTGAAGTACTTGTGTTATTCGAAGGGGGTGTCGAGACTAAATCCTAGGGTAGGTTAAGATGACCTGCAATACAACCAACTAGAGATTGAAAAGACATCAATCCTTCAATGTATCAACATGAAAGACCTAACTTCGGTCTCCCATTCACATATTTCCAGTATGGTTTATTGTCTCGATTGCACATTGGTCTCTAGTGCAATTAGTTGTTTGAGTCTGTGGATCAAATCCTTCTTTCCACTTACTCCATTGCAGGTTCAAGTTCATTCCACTGCAATGATCTTCTACAACCTCATGTTTGCATATCTTCAAACTTTGTTGCACTTATTTAATGTCATAAATGACACAACATTTGATACAACAATGGTAATGTGTCATCTCTTTATTTGTTATGCGTGAAATCCAAATACCATATAACCTTCCTTCTAGAAGAAAAATGCCCAAAATTGTGGGAGACCGTTGTGTTTGTTTGTCATTCTCATCAAGCTTTGAATTGGGTTTGGAGAGGACTTACTATAACTTAAAGTCATCTCGATGAATCCCATACACAACATGGAATACCTCCATCACACATATGTTAAGGGCACTCACATGGGAGAGTTGTATGAGGTGATAGGGGTGATGATGGAGACTTAAATTCCATTATATTTGTGCTTACATGATAAGAAATGTTGAAAGATGACTTGATCTCCATAATTCATGTACATTTCATGGGAGGGTTAAATTGATAATTTGTTCAATCGACTCCCCATTTGAACTATAAACCCCTTCTTTGAAATGTGCTCCGAGGTTGGCCTTTGTAACAACCCCCCACTTTGCCTTATCATAACTTTGGAAAAGCTTGATTTTCTATAATTCTTTTATCATCAAGAGAGTTCTTTGATAGAGTTTGGATATATTGAGGTTTTTTAAAGGAATTTGGTGATATAGGGATCATAGGATAACCATAGAGTCCCCAATCATTGTCGTTGTTCTAACCTCTTTGTCTCTGAGAATGGTTAGGCTCTAAAATGCCACTAGTGCTTCTTCCTCATTGTTTGTTGTGATCCCTAAACCCCAAACAAACTCAATTTCCTTGTGTCCCTCTCAATCCCCTCCCCACAATTGTCACTGCTAAATAATCTATGCGTGTATTAAGATTATGGATAATGTAATCTTATGTTACTAGTATTTTCTCCTATTTCCACCCATGAAAAAAAGTGTCACAAATGGTCCTCCCTTTGCTACTAAGATGACTTATCCAAGCCTCAACACTTCATTGAACTAGCAGATTTTGATTTATCAGCTCGACCTTGTTCAGAGAGAGAGAGAGAGAGAGAGAGATGATGGATTGTGGTAACTATGATGCAGATCTACCACTAAAGTACACACAGGTGCTTAATGCATAGAGATAATTGGAACAACACACCAAGACACAAAACAAAAGACTTGTTAATCAATCTCAAATCAAGATTCATTGTAATAGTAACAATGTAAATATTAAGAAAACAATGCCCAAAATGATGACGACATATATCAAAAATCATAAATAAAAACAATCTACACTGTTTGTGAATTGAGAAAAGACATGAATTACATGAGCTCCAGAGGGGGCCATATCGGAAAAAAAATATATATTGAAAACCCTAAAATCTTAAGGGTACAAGGTCAACCAACAACGAGGCTCAAATCCATTACAACAATATATTCATTAAGAACTTAAAATGTCACTTGCGGGAATAAAACCCTAGTAGGGAGGATAACAATTTCCTCCCAACCACCCAAGCTATACCCAATTAAATTTAGAAATGAAAGATGTATTAACATGTTATTAATAATATAAATTTAATAACAATGTTGTCAAACGATTAATAATATAAACTCAATAACAACGTTTTTTTTTGTTTGTGAGTTTTTATGTGACTTACGGGACTAGAATGTGGTCTAAGAAACGACAACCCATGGGTCTCTAAGCTATCAAAATCACCTAGGTATTGCACCTGACCTGGGCCACACCAACACTTACCATGGCTAGAATTTTAGGTGTCTCCTCCCGCTAGTCGAGTTTCGAACCTGCGTTGCCTTACAGAATAGGCCCGTTGAAACCAATCACGCTAGTGAAATTTGACAACTCAATAACAATGTTATCTAATGAAACATATTGCAATTTTGATTAGAGGAGAAAATAATAAAATGTTGTTATTTTTTTTAATTTTTTAAATTTTTGAAAATTGTAGAATATGTATTATAAGAAAACAATGGAATCACAAGTAAATTTTTAAAATTTTAAAGTTATTTAAAACATTTAATTAATATTTAATCATTTTAATATTTTATATGAAAATTTATTTTTGAGAATCTATTAAAAAAACAAAAAATATGATGACAGATTTACACCCCTTAGACATTGTTATGAAAAAAATGAAATTGATGTTTTTTCTAGTGTTTGCTTTAGTGAATTTTCAATGAAATTTCATTGTAACCTTTTCTATTTGACCCCTTGAATTGGGATTTGTAGGATTTTGAGATGTAATATAAAAGATTAACACTTTGTAAATAAGAAACTAGAAATGTATATAAATTATGTTCATTGCTAATGAACTTACCCACCTTATTACTACACAAGGTTCTAGTTTGACATACACATTATCTAGATTTATTACTTAAAAATATACATTGGATGGCTTAACACAATTCAAAATGTGTTAGACTCCCAAATAAAACTAGGTTGATTAAACTTCACAAGATTACTAAAACTTAATTACCAATAAAAAGAGGAATTTTAGTGGATTAGGGGTTAGTGGGTTGGAGGATTAATCAGTTGGTTAGGGGTTTGTCGGAGGGCCTAGTTGACCAGGCTAATGATTCCACAAAATGTAAGAGATTCAATCGACTAGATAGTTGGGTCAGTCGACCACTAGGTTGGATCACCGACCAAGGTAGTTATGGTAGTTGTAACAACCTTCGAGCAATGAAAATATATCAATATGCATGAATTTGTGATGTAATGAGGCTATTATCATTCATTTATAATAAATACTACTTGTTGCTCATTCCACCACTAATTTTACTCTCTTCCTCCTTCTATGTATGCTTGCGTGTATATTACTCTATATATTATAGTTGTGTCAGTGCACTACTAGTAATTGCTTACTACATAATCCCTTAGATTACAACATTGGTTTTGTTGTTGATGGTACATGATCTGGGACTGGATATTAGTTGCATGCATGCATATATGTTGAGATTTGAGGAGATCCATGAGTGATGGAAAAGGAAGTTGGATAATTACTTGAAAAACTACACCATAAGGAATTGACTAAGACTTGCACATGCAAGGGCATAATTTTTCACATAAACCCATGAAACATTTTTGGAAGCAATCCTAGAGGAGATAAAGAAATTCATAAATAAGTTTGCACATGAATAATCGAACAAAAGATAAAGAATTGTTGTCAAAATTAATCAACAGTGGTCGAACCAGAATTTATGAATGGATCAAACAAATTACTGAATATTTTTGTGAAAAACGAGCAATCAAAGAAACAAGAAGAGTGGGAATGTTTCCTAAGAAAATGAAGAGGACTTAAAGGATCATCGTTGTTGAGGAAAAGGTATGAATTACCTTACTCAATCATTTTTCAAATATTGTTTGGCTAGGACAAGATAATCGGGAATATCACCTTTCGTTTTATAGCCTCAAAAATATTCTCTCAATCTGTAAGTATTAATTACTAGGATCAAGGTTGATTTAGTTATGAAAAGGATGTTGCAATATAAAATAAAATTTATATAAGTTTCTGAAATATATACATATTACAGAAAGTAAACATGGAGATCAAAAAGAGAAAAGTAACCAAGTCATCAATACACATATATAAGATAGAATAGCAATCTGATTTATTCCATTCTGAGGTATCAAAAGATTTTTTCTCTTTACAAAACTTTGTGAAAGCATGGAATAAAGTCTGATTTATAGATCCCCAATGAACACCATACAAAAAGACTCTAACAATCAAGTAAAACTGAAATTTATAATCTGGATAAGCTTGCCACAGACTGCTGCCAATTTGACTCTACAAGATATTATTTATCAGCCATGAAACTTAATTCACAAACATACAATAATACACTGACTATCAAGGATGGATCAACACCTCTAAAACAAGCATCTAAAAAGTTTGGTTCAGTCTTGAACCTTGTTGTCAATCATAAGACCTTGTTGTCACACAGAGAATTAGGCTTTGAATAAACTCAAGAATGAATGAAAACTAAAACTATCTTATGAAACCAAAAGAGAAAACCTTAGTCTTGCTTTATCTTTCTATTCTCCTCTTGTTTCTTCTTCTCATTCAACTTTTATTCTTTCCAAATAAGTTGAAGTAGTTCAACTACTTTCTTTAGTTAAGTTAGTTTGACTAAACTAATTAGTTTAGGAGAAATAAATAATAATAATAATAATAATAGTTAAGGGTCTTTAATTAATAATAACTAGGTAGGTGGGACCCATTGTGACTCCCATTTGTTTCTTCTTTTCAAATCATAAAATATAACACAAATGGATAATCATTTTAACACATGCCACCCTTGTAGCTCCCTTAAATATCTTTCAAATTAGATATTTAAACATCAGAAATAATTTATTTCATATCCAAAAAATATATAAATATCCACATCATCCATATTATCCATATGATCCACAAAATACCAAAATAGAGCTTGTTGTCCAAAAATTCTAAAACCAGTAACATTGTCTTCATCAACTCAAATCATAAAAAAACACAATCTAAAAGCCATACTCGCCACTCTCAGAGGAAATTTTTATTTTTCCACTATTGTCCCCTATTATTTATTCCATGGCTTCCCCTACTGAAGAAACTCACCCTGTAGCAGCAGTTCGTCAGTAACTAAGCCCTTAATAAACCATACATGACATTTTGCTTGCAAGAATCAAAAATTGGCTCAGAAATTAACACGAGATACATGCAAATCCATCCATAACAAATCATTTAACAATCTCCAAGTGAACAGGGGGTGATAGGGTTCATGCGACATATGGAGGGAGTATAAGGAGTGAAAAGTGGTATAATGATAGGGGATTAATACAAGAATATTGTTCAACAATTAATTAAATAATTTAACAGTTTAATAAAATACAAAAATATCAGTTGCCAACCATTGTTGTGTTATGTCTCTTGTCGTTGTTACACAAACCTTTTGAATTTATTTCACAGAACATGGATGTCATAAATGAAATGGGGATTATGAGGGGAATGTGATGAGAGAAAAGTGGTAAAATTATAGGGACATAATATGGATAATGTTTATATAAAAATAAATCAAAACAAACAATCAAACATGTCTCTGTTCAAGCCTCCAAAGTTCAACAATATTCATTTTTCAACATTACAATTTAAATTGTTACTTCCTTTACAAATTGCTTGTTGGCTTCCAAACTGTAATCCATATGCCCAGAAATATTCAATTATAGCAGCTTTTGTATCTTTATATAACAGTCATAACAAACAGCATTGAAATCGATATGATAAACCAAAATAACCCTTTGAGCCACAACCATTCATAATTTGAATGCTAAATCCTTTTAAAATCAAGAGGAATACGCACAGTTCTTACAACAATTTATATCCAATACTCATTCTTTAAATCTAATAGGAACATGCACGGTATCTATAACCATTCATGTCCATCCATTATTTAAACATTGTCAAAAGCAATCAATTGGGCACTATAACTCTTTATCGGGCCCCAATCAATTTGTACATAGGTGTCTCTTAATATAAACAACATAATATTTGAATAAAATAACATGCAACTCTTCGAGCCTAAGCTTCACATAAATCAGTATGTACAGACTTCTTCAAAAATTGATAAATGAGGGATGCAACCAAAATCGTTCCCAAGCAACCAAGCACACATAGTGCTCCACTAACCATCGACTTGGAGTAAAATGATATCAAACTTCATATTTAAGGTTTAAAAAAAGCAAGTGGAGGGTAATATCAGGTGGTTCGATCGAAGAATTAATTCCTCGAAAATCACAGGCAGTCCATGCCTTTTCACAATTTACCACAGACCCATAACAAGTGACAATACTCTCGACTGTGAGGGTTACCAAAATGACAGACTTTCAACTCCAACAGGAAATCAAAATGAAGACAATCTATTAAACAACACTGTAATATGAGCGTCCAAGGACAAACTCGTGACCAACCAAAAGCATGTATAATGCCTCCATTAACTTATGGGTTATTTTAAACCCATACTATGCAATGCTTTCCAGGCAATGGTGTCAGTGAGGGAAACACAATGATAGCTAACAGCTCGAGGTTTTTCCAAGACAACGAAAAAAAACACTTTAATCTTTCAATAGTTCATATTGCAACCCACAGGGTCAAAAACACTATACACGGAGACGAACATGGAATGGGCAGCTTAAACACAAAGACTTATTGTAAAAATACATAAAAAGGATACGCACAAATCCCAGAGATTTGGCAAGCCATGATACTCAATTTCAACAGAGGTGCCAGACTCAAAAACCCAAACTGTGGCCGAGCAGGCTTCACTGCCATTTAATCCAATAAACCCATGCAAAGATTACACATAGCAAGGAGAGCATAACCATTACTTTTTTTTTTAAAGTGCCAACAGTCCAGAATAATCACCATAAGAAACCACAGACACCAAACTCAATACACAGTTAAAATATCTCATAATAGCTTAATAAAAACTCAGACCATGAGCAATATTGAGCCAAAAGTTGATTCAAAGGGAAGAGTAACCATCATGGATGGAAGAGTAAGAAACCCATACCTAGAAAATCCTGTGCGAGGAAGAAAACTAGACTATATACATCCTTCATGGCCGAACGATGCAGAACACCAACAACCACCAGAGCCAAACCAAAATGCAAGAATGAATAAGGTGATGGGCTCAAGGGGGAGTTTGAGTGACATGCAGTAAATGCACATCGCTTCTCCCTTCCAACCTCATTCAATTCAAAGTATGAGCCAAGCCAATTCACCATAGAACTAAGCAATTAATCAACCACATATCCATTGCCATATCACATTTGCATAGTGTGCCACCCCTTTGTCATGTCAATTCTTTAAAATAACAATGTGCTAGAAAACTCACATCACCCCATGTACATCCACATATAACATTCAACAAGGCACATAAGTCTAGTAGCAAGGGTTTAGTGTGCCCCTCTTTTGTCACAATAATACATAGCATTAGAGCTTGTGTATAGTTTTTTAATTCAAAATAGCTCCATTATTGTCTTCTATCAAGACCATTTAAACCAATTAATGCCATGTTTAATGGAATGCCAAACCAAAACTAATAATAATTATTTCATCCACAGGGTAGCCTTAAGATATTCTGGGAGAGGTCATCAAAACCATCCAGTGCCATGCATTAATCAACCAACCATCACATCTCACCATAACATTTAAAACCATGATTTGAAACAATGAATTGTAGAAGACTGTGTCGGTACCATCACATAATCAAACAAAATATAAGCACAGCATATCCACAATTGCACCACAAGTCCAACAAGGGGGTCCCACCTACTATTTTATTATTATTATAAATAAATAATAGAGGTTGGCAATCATTTGTGAGCATAGTATTCATCATTGCGTTTTTAAGTGTCAACAAACTAGCAACTCCACGGGGAAATCTATTTCCAACAGATTAAGAACTCGAGATGTTTGGTTTCGTAAATCGAGTGAACATTAGATTAAATAATTATATATCAGAATGATTATGCAACAGGGGAAGTGAGGCGGTTTAAGGGAAAAAATGATTCGGGACTTTGGGAATAACTCATGGAAAGTGTTATGTATGAAGGGATTATTCCTGTATGCATAACATTCTATTAATCACAGTGAAGGCATCTATATTTTAAAGGAGAAAAACTTCGGGTGCGCTCTTTTGAATCTCAGGGTGGAGGGAAGACAAAAAGTAGGGATGAAAATACAATTATCTATCTAACAGCAATACTGGAAGCAGAGAGAAATTTCAGTGATGTCTACAAGGAGGACATTATGAAAGTCATGTAATCTTATTTTTATTGATTAACAATACTTACAAAATAGCATCAATGTGGAAAAACCGATCCAGAGTTTATTTCTGAAAAGAAAAAGAAATTAATAAAAGAAAAACAACATAAATGAAACAACAGAATAATAAAAATAGCAAAATAAAATCAAAGCAGTAAAACAGAAACTATAATACAAAATTAATTTCCATACAGCATTTTGATTTTCAAACTGGTTCCACACAGTGTTTCAATTGGGAACCGTTAGTGCTATAAGAGCATAATCTATCTTCCAAATCCTTTAGAATATAAGAATTTGTGCCTAGGAAAAAAGCAATTTTAAAAGGACCCAACCATAATTTTTGAAATTTAGAATTCCTTCCTCTATCAATATGAGCTGAATCCCAAAGCAAGACCTTCTCATTTACCTTAAATCTGATAGCTTTTGTGCTTTTATTGAAACATTTCTTTACAGTTTGTTGTCTTCTCTTTATGTTCTCCAAGGAAAACATATTTTGTTCCTCTAAAGCCAATGATGCATTTATCCTTTGAGGGATATTAGAAGAATTAAATTCTTCAATCTGTAGCATCATCTGTAGAGAAGAAAGTTTTAGCTCAGTAGGCAGAATAGCTTCTTGACCATAAAAAATATTAAAGGGAGTGAAACCTATGCTTACCTTGGTAGTAGTGTGATTTTCCTAAAGGGCGTAAGTGAGGAGAGTGTGTCATTGACAAGGCTTATCTTCAATGAGCCTCTTCATAATTATAACCAGATTTTTGTTAGTAGACTTGGCTTGCCCATTTCCTTGAGGGTAATAAGCTAATGAGGTGAAATGTTTCACTCCCAGCTTAGCTAGAAACTGAGTCAGCCTAGCAGAAATAAAATTGGGGTCATTATCTGTAATAATTTGTAAAGGAATGCCAAATCTAGAGAAAATATTAGTTTCAAGGAAAGAAATAACTTGCTCATCCTGTGAATGTTTAAGTGGGACAACTTCAGTCCATTTCGTAAAATAATATGTGGCTATCAAGATAAAAACTTGCCCCGCTGAAGATGGAGGATTAATAGGACAGATAAAATCCATACCCCACTTTGAAAAAGGAAAATCATGGAGGACAGGTTGTAGAGGCATGGCAGAAACACGTTCTTTCCCAGCGAATTTTTGGCACTTGTCACAAGATCTTGAAAAGTTATAAGAATCTCAAAAAATTGAAGGCCAGTAATAACCTTTTCTGATTATTTTAAAAGCAGTAGTTTTAGCATAAAAGTGTCCACCCACATGAATAACAAAATCTGAAGATCCATGGGTTTCGTGTCACAGTTTATGTGCTTCCTCATTATTTACACAGCGAAGTAATATACCATCAGCAGATCTCTTGAATAATAATTCTCCTAAGATAACATATCTGGAAGATTCAAGACAGAGCCTGCTCCTTTGATGAGTATCTAAGCTATCTGGACATTTCTGATTTTGCAAGTAATACACCAGATCTTTATACCAGGGATGTTCAGCTATAGAAAGGATTCGACTATCAATGTAAAATAGTGTTGAAAGAGGATTACCTTGTTCATCAACTTCTTCACTTGCTTCAACATGTTGACCCAAGTGAAGGGCTAAGTCTCGTCCCTTAATTGTTTTTGAAGTCATGACGATTAAATCATGCTCCTGTATCTTCACAAGCCAATGTGCAAGCTTCCTTGAAACATAAGTCTGTGAGAGCAAAAACTTGATAGCATGCAAAGGGACTTTTACCAGTGTGTATTTTCCTAAGATAAAGTGGCGAAATTTTTCCACAACTTTAACAATAGAAAAAGCATGTTTTTCGATATAAGAATATTTGAATTCATCATATGATAATCTTTGACTCGTGTGAGATACTAGTTTTTTCGTTATTCCGGTCATCACATTGTACAAGCATAGCAGAAACTGCATCTTCCGTGGAATTAGTGTATATAATAAAATCTCTCTCAAAATCTGGCTTCGCCAAAACCGATGCGGAACTGATTGTCTTCTTAATCCTTACGAAATCATTCTCGACGTTATCAATCCAAGAAAAGGAGCAATCTTGCTTGAGAAGATTGTGAATTGGTTTGACCATTATAGCAAAATTAGGAACAAATCTACAAACAAAGTTGATAATGAACAAAATTGGTTTCAAGTGCGGGGTTAATGGGTCTTTGTTTTTGCCTAACTGGTTTTATACCCTCCTTGATATGAATGGAATGTTGTATAAGAGCAGGATAAAAACCATGAACATCCTCATAAGACCAAGCAAAAACATCTTTAAATTCACGAAGTAACTCGATGAATTTCAATTTTTCTTCATCGATACATTGGGCATCTATCTTAACATTCTTTGGAGAATTGAGTGTTCCAATGTTCAAGGAAATGGTTTCACCCACTTTCCTTTTTGACACCTCTTATTTATTCTTTTCTTTGTTGCCTACATCACTCGATGAAAATGAAATTTCTAAACGAGTCAAGCCCTTCGGAATTTTGTTATTTTCCATGGATATAATCTCCTTGGGCTTAAATGGTTCATTTTGTATGAAAGCGTAGATGATTTCATCACTAAGGAAGACATGCCATGACTCTACATTATCAGGGATATGAGGACGATATAAATATTGAAAAGTACAATCAGGTCTTTGTGGCATAATTTTCCGAGTAGGAGAGACTACAAAAACAGCTAACTTGTCAGCCATTGCATTAAATTCTCTTTTAACATGAGTGATGTTAAATGATAATAAGTTCGAGATAAGCAACCAAATGATTTGGGTGTAGAATTTCATTAACTTGTTTCTAGGAGAATATATTTTACGTACAAGGTTCACAATGTAATGTCCCCATTTTGGGACATTATAACATTACAACATTTCAGAGTGTTATGCCTACCTGAGTAGCTAGATAGGAGTGACAAAGAGTTCGGGAGATACTGAGGGGTTTATTTTGGCCCAACTTGCATTGTTCATCATCAAGATCCATTCCACACAGCTTGGCTTTGGTTTCGTTGCATTCCGACAATTTCTGTAATTTTGAGTTATTATGGGTCATTTCTTAATTAAATTCACTAAGAAGGTCATAATGGGCATATTACTTGGAGAAACCTCTTAGTGTGATAGCTCATCGGAATCGGAAAGAAGAGCACTATAGGATAAGATGGTGAGAAGTGACTTTCAGTGGCTAGAGAAGCCATAAGGATGGATAAATCACTTTTTAGAGGTAAAATGGTTAATTAATTAATTAATTAAGTGATTTAATCATGGAATAATAAAATAAAGTAAAAGTCACTTGGAGGGAAGAAGTCAATTGTGAATTAGGGTTTCAGCAGTGATTTAGGGTTTTGGAAGTCAACAGTGAATTAGGGTTTCCGCAGGGATTTAGGGTTTTGGAAAGCTATAAAGGAAGGGTCAGCGACCTAATTCATCATTATGTAGATTATGACTTGTCATTGAGGAGAGAGGCACATCTCAGGAGAGATACTTTAGTGGATTCCATGAGGAAGACACCAGTTGGATGATTTCGGTGTTGAGAGACACACCCTAGTCATCGAGAAGATAATTCAGGTCTTCCATCATTCTTCAGCAGCAGTTATACAATGTCCAGCAGCAAGGGTGCATTCATCCAGAGTGAGGGCGCAGCTTTTGAGAGGGTTTTAGTCGACTTATCCCATCCAGGGAGAATTCTGAGATTTCCCTCCAACCCATTTGAGAGGAGGGAAAGGCACATATTTTTCCTAGTTCCTCATTAGATTCCAACGTAGGAATCAACTGGGATGCATTTTCCAGACTTGGACGTGCGACACTTTTGGCGGGCACATTTGGGGTTCCAGAGCGAGCATCAGACCAGATTCAGGGAAACCCTTCTGACCCATTTCCCAGTAGACTGAGGCGGTCATTTTGAGACATATCTCATCCAATTCCGACGATGGAATCACTAGGACGCATTTTTCCAGAAGAAGAGGGGTGCATTCCCCAAGGGTATCCATCTGGGGTCCAGATTCATTAGCTTCAGGTATTATATTTTAGTTACTTATTTGTATTCTTGCTAAGATCCTTTTGTCTTTTTATCTAGACGAGTGTTGTTATTTTATTCAACCGCAGTTGCTTATTTGTATTCCGGCTAAGATCCTTTGTCTATTGATCTAGTCGAGTATTGTCAGTTTATTCAGCCGCATTTGGCCATTTTGTAATCCACAGAGATATCATAATACAAACTTTGCAGTCCTTTGTCACGTTTATTATTTGTATGATCATTTATATGTTGTAAACCTTTGATCCTACACACACATTAGCAGCGTTTCCTAGACTAGCCAAGTCAGGAACATTACAGTGGTATCAGAGCTGGTTTTCTTACTAGCCTAAGGGGAAAATTAGATAAGGATGTATATACATCATTACCAGTGAGTGGATTGACAGGAGCACAGATGGAGCCTACACCCATTAGATGCAAGGAGCGTTGCTACAGTTGCAAAGTTCCTTGGAAGCCAAATCATCGATGCAGGGGTAAAGGGAAGGTGCACATTGTTGAGGTGCACTATGACAATGAGGATGAAGAGATGCATGTGAATGCAACCATAGATGCCTATTTAGAGCAGTTTGATAAGGGTAGTGAATCTTGTGCATCTGAGGGACAGTTGGAGGGACAAGATGATATCACATATCCTTCATCTTCCCCATCAGGTAATGTTGAGGATTCAACACTTCAGCATAGTGGTAACACTTGTGAGGATTCATATGTGTTGGCACTTAAACATGATGAGCTTAGGAGGTTGGATGACCTACCAGTGGGTGTTGGCATGGCTTCCAGGAAGTCATGTATGGAGAATGATGAGCTTCCTATGATGAGTGAACCACATTTTTCATCTTCTTAGTCACCTATGCTAGCTACGACACATGAGGATATCAGTGGCATTCCTGATATGGTAAAGGATCCTTATGGGGGGATTGTACACAAGGAACATATGGATCTGTAGACCCAGGAGGAGAGGTATGGCTTGGAGATAGTTGACCTTACACATACCTATCAGTGTGAGGAGAGTGAATCACCACTCTTGGAGATTCCATTGATGGACCAGGTTGTGGAGAGCGATAGCTTGTTGGGACACTCACTCCCAGGATTGATCTACAGTGATGAGGATGCACTCCTTATTGGTCAGAATGACCATAGCACGTGTCTGGACACATCTATATGGGATCCAGGCGCAGATGATATTAGTAGGGTGAGTGCACAGGAGGATATAGCTGCCCATACAGGATATGGTGCGATTCAGATAGGGGTCGCAGTTGGTGATGGTGTGCAGTGGCATGCAGGAGGAATCAGTAGCACAGGGGACAGTGGGTAGTTCAGTGCCTTATATTTTGAGGAGTGTGTTGTTGGGGATTCCATTGTTGACACTAGTAGTGAGAGGTATGAGATAGCACCTCAGTAGGATTATGACCAGGAGTCATGACACTTGGCAGGACAGTTGAGAATCGGTGAGGGCATGATCATGGCAGCCACTAGATGCATTGATGATACACATGCATTGGTGGTAGGTTATTGTTGGAGGGCCTCGATGGCACAAGATAGTTTAGATGGGGGACTTGTCATTAATGACTTCCATACACTCAGGGAGAGAGTGATTGTGATGAGGGTCGACTACCAGTAGTTGTTGATGGATAGGGATTACCTATTGGAGGTTGGCGAGATGTATCACAGGGCATTAAGGGAGCAGGAGGTTGAGGTGGACTGACTCACTCATGAGTTGGTGAGAACACGAAGATTCTTGGAAGGCACACAGAAAACCCTACAGGAATCAGAGTCCATATCAGAGGAGTTCCTTGAGGAAACTAGACAAAAATCCACTACACCTATTTCAGCAGAGAGTCAGATATATCCCTCAGCCACATTGCGAGAGGATGTTGGTGGTTTAGCAGTGGAGCACTAGTTGAGGGAGGAGCATGAGGAGTACCCAGGATCACTGATGAGTATGGAGAGATATGATCCAAAGATACATGAGGATATACATAGGTCACAGGGACCACCCTTCACGAGGGGTGGTGAGACAGTTGGGCACACATGTACACATGGGGATTCCAGAGCTAGGGGCATTTTTTAGGACACTTCCATTTATGTTCCAGGATTGGTTCACCTTCATGTAGAATATGACCCCGTAGTACACCCAGGATCCATGATGTTGCAGGTGTATATAGGAGATCACATGAGTATGCAGGGGCACGCAATGATGAGTGGTAGTTCACAGAGACATACAGAGGTGTATAGTGGGATTCAGGGGGATGCACTGGATGGCAGGGAGGAGATGTACTCAGTAGAGCATGGAGATTCCTCTCCCTTGAAGCAGTGTACAGATCTGGGAGATCACCTTCACTGTGGAAGCAGTTGCGTGAGTGATTATGGATGGAGAATGATTGGCCCACAGTTGGTAGAGATACCTACTATTGAACCTGGTGGTTAGTGTTCAGTGATGAGTATAGGTGATTATTTACCATGGGTGCCGATGGACGAGCTTTTCGTTAAGACCTTTGGATTGACCAAAGCATATGCTACTTTCCAGTCCTATAGTTGGTTGCAGATATTTATGATGGGCTTTCCTGATACTTTCATCATTGATAGCAGCACAGGGGGAGCTAGACAGTGGCAGGGGGCATGGAGAGTTGGTAGGCCAAGACAACCTAACAGGAGTGTCTTGATTGCATACAACAAGATAGGGGTGGATCATCAAGGGTGGACAGTTGAGGCCTTGGGCATGATGGAGAGTATACTAGGCCATGGGATAGAGGATATCTCAAAGGTTGCTACATATTCAGACTCTCATTGGGATGAGGGTGGAGTGATTTCGACAGTTACTGGTAGGGCACATCAACAGTTAGTGGGGATTGGAAGTGATGAACCTCCAAATTTGACATGGGATCTAGGAGTCCATTTGGTCAATAGTTTATTTCATCTTATGAGGATCTACAATGGATACTTTGATCAGACAATCATGATCAGAGTAGAGCAGCATCAACATGATGGTCCATGTTAGAGACTAGCATGGGACCCTCAGATTGCAAGGTTAGGCATTTCATTGACTAGTGGAGATGAGTGGACCTTTGCAGGGGGAAGTCCCCTTGATTTCCCATTGAGTTTTAGTATTGGGGAGAGCACATCATTGGTTGGTGATTCGTTGAGTTCTTGTAGTACCTCACTATGGAAACAACATGTTCAATCGGTGGGGGCTGTGTTGGGTTTGGTATGGTCTGGTAGGACAGACTCATTTCGGTTTGATACCATGTGTTATTTGCAGGAGACTCATGGTAGTGATATGTTACAGGATTATATCTCACGAGGCATTGCAGTTCATATTTTGATATGGGATCTGGGGATTGGAATGCTTGGTAATTCAGCATTTGATGGAGTTGAGTTTAGAGTAGAGTGGTTTCTCGGGGAGTTGACTAAGATTATTTGGCCATTGATCATTCTACTCATCAGGATCATGTGGGTGTCATGCATGGTGAGCACTTGGAGAGACCACATCTTGAGGGAATTATACCTTGTGTCACACAGGTCGATATGGGATCCTGGTATCATATGTAGTTGGATTCAGTTATTGCTTGAGGACAATCAATCTTCCGGCAGGGAGGACTGTAATGTCCCCATTTTGGGACATTATAACATTACAACATTTCAGAGTGTTATGCCTACCCGAGTAGCCAGATAGGGGTGACAGAGAGTTTGGGGCATACTGAGGGGTTTATTTGGGCCCGACTTCCATTGTTCATTATCAAGATCCATTCCGCACATCTTGGCTTTGGTTTCATTGCATTCCGACGATTTTTGTAATTTTGAGTTATTATGGGTCATATCTTAATTAAATTCACTAAGAAGGTCATAATGGGCATATTACTTGGAGAAACCTCTGAGTGTGATAGCTCATTAGAATCAGGAAGAAGAGCACTACAGGATAAGATGGTGAGAAGTGACTTTCAATGGCTGGAGAAGCCATAAGGATGGATAAATCATTTTTTAGAGGTAAAATGGTTAATTAATTAATTAATTAAGTGATTTAATCATGGAATAATAAAATAAAGTAAAAGTCACTTGGAGGGAAGAAGTTAACAGTGAATTAGGGTTTCAGCAATGATTTAGGGTTTTGGAAGTCAACAATGAATTAGGGTTTCAGCAGGGATTTAGGGTTTTGGAAAGCTATAAAGGAAGGGTTAGCGACCTAATTCATCATTATGCAGATTATGACTTGTCATTGAGGAGAGAGGCGCATCTCAGGAGAGATATTTCAGTGGATTCCAGGAAGAAGACACCAGTTGGATGATTTCAGTGTTAAGAGACACACCCTAGTCACCAGGAAGATCATTCAGGTCTTCCATCATTCTTCAACAGCAGTTATACAGTTTCCAGCAGCAAGGGCGCATTCATCTAGAGTGAGGGCGCATCGTCTGAGAGGGTTTTAGTCTAATTATCCCATCCAGGGAGAATTCCAAGATTTCCCTCCGACCCATTTGAGAAGAGGGAAAGGCACATATTTTTCCTGGTTCCTCATCAGATTCTGATGGAGGAATCAACTGGGACGCATTTTCCAAACTTTGACATGCGACACTTTTAGCGAGCACATTTGGGGTTCCAGAGCGAGCATCAGACCAGATTCAGGGAAACCCTTCCGACCCATTTCCCAGTAGACCGAGGTGGTCATTTTGAGACATATCTCATCTGATTCCAATGGTGGAATCACTAGGATGCATTTTTCCAGAAGAAGAGGGGCGCATTCCCCAGGGATATCCATCCGGGGTTCAGATTCATCAGCTCCGGGTATTATCTTTTAGTTACTTATTTTTATTTTGGCTAAGATCCTTTTGTCTTTTGATCTAGCCGAGTG